>CAUYQU010052042.1:0-74089 GCA_963574635.1 Cheracebus regulus
CGAACTCATCCTTTTTTATGGCTGCATAGTATTCCATCCTGTATATATGCCACATTTTCTTTATCCAGTCTATCATTGATGGGCATTTGGGTTGGTTCCAAGTCTTTGCTATTGTGAACAGTGCTGCAATAAACATATGTGCATGTGTCTTTATAATAGAGTGATTGATAATTTTTTGGGTATATACTCAGTAATGGGATTGCTGGGTCAAATGGTATTTCTAGTTCTAGATCCTTGAAGAATTGCCACACTGTCTTCCATAATGGTTGAACTGATTTACACTCCCACCAACAGTGTAAAAGTGTTCCTATTTGTCCACATCCTCTCCAGCCGCTGTTGTCTCCTGACTTTTTAATGATCGCCAAACTGGTATGAGATGGTATCTCAATGTGGTTTTGATTTGCATTTCTTAACGCCCAGTGATGATGAGCTTTTTTTCATGTTTTTTTGGCTGCATAAATGTCTCCTTTTGAGAAGTGTCTGTTCATATCCTTTGCCCAGTTTTGGATGAGTTTGTTTGTTTTTTTCTGTTTAATTTTTTTAAGTTCTTTGTAGATTCTGGATATTAGCCCTTTGTCAGATGGGTGTACTGCAAACATTTTCTCCCATTTTGTAGGTTGCCTGTTCACTCTGATGATAGTTTCTTTTGCTGTGAAGAAGCTCTTTAGTTTAATTAGATTCCATTTGTCAATTTTGGCTTTTGTTGCCATTGCTTTTGGTATTTGAGTCTTGAAGTCTTTGCCCATGCCTATGTTGTAAATGGTATTGCCTAGGTTTTCTTCTAGGGTTTTTATGGTTTTAGGTCTTATGATTAAATTTTTAATCCATCTGGAGTTAATTTTTGTATAAGGTGTAAAGAAGAGGTCCAGTTTCAGCTTTCTGCATATGGCTAGTCAGTTTTCCCAACACCATTTATTAAATAGGGAATCCTTTCCCCATTGCTTGTTTTTTGTCAGGTTTGTCAAAGATCAGATGATTGTAGGAGTGTGGTGTTATTTCTGAGGTCTCTGTTCCGTTCCATTGGTCTATATCTCTGTTTTGATACAAGTACCATGCTGTCCTGGTTACTGTAGCCTTGTAGTATAGTTTGAAGTCAGGTAGCATGATGCCTCTAGCTTTTTTTTTTTTCTTAGAATTGTCTTGGCTATGCAGGCTCTTTTTTGGTTCCATATGAAATTTAAGGTGGTTTTTTCCCAATTTGTGAAGAAAGTCAATGTTGGCTTGTTGAGGGTGTCATTGAATCTATAGCTTACTTTGGGCAGTATGGCCATTTTCATGATATTGATTCTTCCTAACCATAGGCATGGAGTGTTTTTCCATTTGTTTGTGTCCTCTCTTATTTCCTTGAGCAGTGGTTTGTAGTTCTTCTTGAAGAGGTCCTTCACATCCCTTGTAAGTTGTATTCCTAGGTATTTAATTTTCTTTGTTGCACTTGTCAATGGGAATTCACTCATGATTTGGCTTTCTGTTTGTCTGTTATTGGTGATAGGAATGCTTGTGGTTTTTGCACATTGATTTCGTATCCTGAGACTTTGCTGAAGTTGCTTATTAGCTTAAGGAGATTTGGGACTGAGATGATGGGGTCTTCTAAACATACAATCATGTCATCTGCAAATAGAGACAATTTGACTTCCTCTTTACCTATCTGAATACCCTTTATTTCTTTCTCTTGCCTGATTGCCCTGGCCAGAACTTCCAATACTACGTTGAACAGGAGTGATGGGAGAAGCCATCCTTGTCTTGTCCCAGTTTTCAAAGACAATGCTTCCAGTTTTTGCCCATTCAGCATGATATTGGCTGTGGGTTTGTCATAAATAGCTCTTATTATTTTGAGATACATTCCATCAATACCTAGTTTATTGAAAGTTTTTAGCACGAAGGATTGTTGAATTTTGTCAAAGGCCTTCTCTGCATCTACTGAGATAATCATGTGGTTTTTGCCTTTGGTTCTGTTTATGTGGTAGATTACATTTATTGATTTGTGCATGTTGAACCAGCCTTGCATCCCAGGGATAAAGCCAACTTGATTGTGATGGATAAGCTTCTTGATGTGCTGTTGGATTTGGTTTGCCAGTATTGTATTGAGGATTTTTGCATCGATGTTCATCATGGATATTGGCTTGAAATTTTCTTTTTTAGTTGTTTCTCTGCCAGGTTTTAGTATCAGGATGATGTTGGCCTCATAAAATTATTTCCTTTTTTTTGTATTTTTTGGAATAGTTTCAGAAGGAATGGTACCAGCTCCTCTTTGTACCTGTGGTAGAATTCAGGTATAAAACCATCTGGTCCTGGACTTTTTTTTGGTTGGTAGGCTATTAATTGTTGCCTCAATTTCAGACCTTGTTATTGGTCTATTCAGGGATTTGACTTCTTCCTGGTTTAGTCTTGGGTGGGTGTAAGAGTCCAGGAATTTATTCATATCTTTCAGATTTTCTGTTTCATTTGCATAGAGGTGTTTATAGTATTCTCTGATGGTAGTTTGTATTTCTATGGGATGGGTAGTGATATCATTTTTATCATTTATTTATTGCATCTATTTGATTCTTCTCTCTTTCTCTCTCTTTTTTTTTTATGAGTCTGGCTAGCAGTCTATCTATTTTGTTGATGTTTTCAAAAAACCAGCTCCTGGATTCACTGATTTTTTGGAAAGGTTTTTTTGTGTCTCTGTCTCCTTCAGTTCTGCTCTGATCTTAGTAATTTCTTGTCTTCTTCTGGCTTTTGAATTTGTTTGCTCTTGCTTCTTGCTTCTCTAGTTCTTTTAATTTTGACATTAGGGTGTTGATTTTAGATCTTTCCTGCTTTCTCTTTGGGGCATTTAGTGCTATAAATTTCCCTCTACACACTGCTTTAAATGTGTCCCAGAGATTCTGGTATGTTGTGTCTTCATTCTCACTGGTTTCAAAGAACCTGTTTATTTCTGCCTTCATTTCATTATTTAGCCAGTAGTCATTCAAGAGAAGGTTGTTCATTTATGCTGTTTTGGGTGAATTTCTTAATCTTGAGTTCTAATTTGATTGCACTGTGATCTGAGAGACTGTTTGTTATGATTTCCACTCTTTTGCATTTGCTGAGGAGTGTTTTACTTCCAATTATTTGGTATAATAGGTGCAATGTAGTGCTTAGAAGAATGTATATTCTGTTGATTTGGGGTGGAGAGTTCTACAGATATCTATTAGGTCTGCTTGGTCCAGAGCTGAGTTCAAGTCCTGGATATCCTTGTTAATTTTCTGTCTCATTGATCTGTCTAATATTGACAGTGGGGTGTTAACCTCTCCCACTATTATTGTGTGGGAGGCTTAAGTCTCTTTGTAGGTATCTAAGAACTTGCATTATGAATCTGGATGCTCCTGCATTAGGTGCATATATATTTAGGATAGTTAGCTCTTCTTGTTGCATTGATCCCTTTACCATTATGTAATGCTCTTCTTTGTCTCTCTTGATCTTAGATAGTTTAAAGTCTGTTTCATCAGAGACTACGGTTGCAACCCCTGCTTTTTTTTTTTTTCTTTCCCTTTGCTTGGTAAATATTCCTCCATCCCTTTATTTTGAGCCCATGTGTGTCTTTGAACGTGAGATGGGTCTCCTGAATACAGCACACCGATGGATCTTAACTCTTTATCCAGTTTGCCAGTCTGTATCTTTTAATTGGGGCATTTAGCCCATTTACATTTAAAGTTAATATTGTTATGTGTTAATTTGATCCTGTGATTATGATACTAGCTGGTTATTTTGCTAGTTAGTTGGTGCAGTTTCTTCCTAGCATCAATGGTTTTTACAATTTTGTGTATTTTGCAATGGCTGGTACTGGTTGTTCCTTTCCATGTTTACGGCTTCCTTCAGGAGATCTTGTAGGGCAGGCCTGGTGGTGACAAAATCTCTCAGCATTTACTTGTCCATAAGGATTTTATTTCCCCTTCATTTATGAAGCTTAGTTTGGCTGGATATGAATTTCTGGGTTGAAAATTCTTTTCTTTAAGAATGTTGTCTGTTGACCTCCGCTGTCTTCTGGCTTGTAGGATTTCTGTTGACAAATCTGCTGTTAGTCTGATGGGCTTCCCTTTGTGGGTAACCTGACCTTTCTCTCTGGCTGCCCTTAGCATTTTTTCCTCCATTTTAACCTTGGTGAATCTGATGATTATGTGTCTTGGGGTTGCTCTTCTTGAGGAATATCTTTGTGGTGTTCTCTGTATTACCTGAATTTGAATGTTGACCTGCCTTGCTAGGTTGGGAAGGTTCTCCTGGATAATATCCTGAAGAGTGTTTTCCAACTTGATTTTATTCTCCACTTTCAGGTATACTGATCAAATGTAGATTTGGTCTTTTCATGTAATCCCATATTTCTTGGAGGCTTTGTTCATTTCTTTTCACCCTTTTTTCTCTAATCTTGTCTTCTTGCTTTATTTTATTGAGCTGACCTTCAGTCTCTGATATCCTTTCTTCTGCTTGTTGAGTCAGCTATCAAAACTTATGTATGTTTCATGAAGTTCTCAGGCTGTGTTTTTCAGCTTCATCAGGTCATTTATGTTTTTCTCTAAACTGGTTATTCTAGTTAGCATTTTGTCTAACCTTTTTTCAAGGTTCTTAGCTTCCTAGCATTGGATTAGAACGTGCTCCTTTAGCTTGGAGAAGTTTGTCATTACCCACCTTCTGAAGCCTGCATCTCTCAATTTGTCAAACTCATTCTCCATCCAGTTTTGTTCCCTTGCTGGCAAGGAGCTGTGATACCTTAAAGGAGAAAAGGCATTCTGGTTTTTTTTGGCATTTTCAGCCTTTTTGTGCTGATTTCTTCCCATCTTTGTGGATTTATCTTCCTTTACTCTTTGAGGTCGGTGACCTTTGGATGGGGTCTCTGAGTGGATATCCTTTTTGTTGATGTTGAAACTGTTTCTTTCTGTTTGTTAGTTTTCCTTCTAACAGTCAGGCCCCTCTGTTGCAGGTCTGCTGGAGTTTGCTGGAGGTCTACTGCAGACCCTTCTTGCCTAGGAATCACCAATGGAGGCAGCAGAACAGCAAAAATTGCTCCCTGTTCCTTCCTGTAGTAGCTTCGTCCCAGAGGGGTACCCACCAGATGCTAGCCAGAACTCTCCTGTATGAGGTGTCTGTTGGCCCCTACTGGGAGGTGTCTCCCAGTCAGGATACACGGGCATCAGGGAGCCACTTGAGGAGGCAGTCTGTCCCTTATCAGAATTCAAACACTGTGTTGAGAAATCTGCTGCTCTCTTTAGGGCTGCCAGGCAGGGATGTTTAGGTCTGCTAAAGCTGTACTCACTACCACCCCTTTTCCCATGTGTTCTGTCCCAGGAAGGTGGGGGCTTTATTTATAAGTCCCTGATGGGCTGCTGCCTTTTTTCAGAGATGCTCTGCCCAGCAAGGACATCTAGTGAGACAGTGCCTACAGCTGCTGAGCTGTGTTGAGCTCTGCCCAGTTCGAACTTTTCAGCAACTTTGCTTACACTGCGGGGTTGAAACCACCTACTGGAGCCTTAGCAATGGCAGACACCCCTTTCTCCACCAAGCTTGAACGTCCCAGGTCGAACTGAGACTGCTGAGTTGGCTGCAAGAATTTCAAGCCACTGGATCTTAGCTTGCTGGTCTCCATGAGGGTAGGACCTGCTGAGCCAGACCACTTGACTCCCTGGCTTCAGCCTCCTTTCCAGGGGAGTGAATGGTTCTGTCTCGCTGGTGTTTCAGTTGCCACTGGGGTATGAAAAAAAAAACCTGCTGTGGCTAGCTTGGTTTTTGCCCAAACGGCTGCCTAGTTTTGTGCTATAAACCCAGGGCCCTGGTGATTGTGTGGGTACTGGAGGAAATCTTCTGATCTGCGTGTTGTGAAGACCATGGGAAAAGTGCAATATCTGGGCCAGAGTGCAGGGATCAGTCCCTAATGGCTTCCCTTGGCTAGGAGAGGGAGTTCCCTGACCCCTTGCACTTCCTGGCTGAGGCGACACTCCACCCTGCTTCGGCTTGCCCTCTTTGGGCTGCCCGCACTGTCCAGTCAGTCCCAAAGAGATGAACCAGGTACCTCAGTTGGAAATGTGGAAATCACTCACCTTCTGCATCTGTCTCACTGGGAGCTGTGCACTGGAGCTGTTCCTATTTGGCCATCTTGCCCAAGGACTCCAATTTACGTATGTTCTTAAAGGCAAAGCAAATCTCTTGTAGGTTTCATGTAGTTGAGTCTGTTTTTTTTTTTTTTTTTAAATCAATTCATTCACTCTTTTGCTTAGATAATTTAATCAATTTACATTCAAGGTAATTATTAATAGGTAAGGACTTACTACTGTAATTTTGTTCATTGTTTATGGGTTATTTTGCAGATCCTTTGTTCCTTTCTTGCTCACTTGCTGTTTTCCTTTGTGATTAGATGATTTTCTCTAGTGGTATTCTTTGATTCTTAACGTTTTATCTTTTGTGTATCTACTATAGAATTTTGCTTTGTGGTTACCATAGGCTCACATAAAACATCAAATAGTTATAATGAGCTATTTTAAGCTGATAACAACTTAACCTTGAGCCCAAAAACCTCTACACTTTTACTCCAGTGCCCCTCCAGCCACATTTTATATGTTTGTGTAATAATTTACATATTTTTATATTGCATATTCCCTAACAAAACATTGTAGTTGTTATTATTTTTAATAGTTTGGTCTTTTAACCCTCACCCCTTTTTTTGAGATGGAGTTTTACTCTTGTCACCCAGGCTGGAGTGCAATGGCATGATCTCGGCTCACTGCAACCTCCACCTCCTGGATTCAAGCGATTTTCCTGCCTCACCCTACTGAGTAGCTGGGAATACAAGTGTGTGCCACAACACCCAGCTAATTTTTGTATTTTTAGTAGAGATGGGGTTTCATATTGGCCAGGCTGGTCTCAAACTCCTAACCTCAGGTCATCCATCCATTTCAGCCTCCCAAAGTCCTGGGATTACAGGCATGAGCCACTGTGCCTAGCCTTAACCTTCATACTAAAGGTATAAGTGATTTACACACCACCATTTCAGTATTAGGCTATTAGGAATTTGACTCTGTACTTACTTTTACCAGTGAATTTTATACCTCTATATGTTTTCATGTTACTAGTTAGCATCCTTTTCTTTAAGGTTCAAGAATTTTCTTTAGCATTTCTTGTAAGGTATGTCCAGTGGTGACACACTCCCTCAGCTTTTCTTTTCTGGGAAGTCTTTATCATTTCCTGTAGGACAGCTTTGTCAGGTAAAGCATTCTTGGTTTGCAGTGTTTTTTTTTTCTTCCCTTCAGCATGTTGACTGTATCATCCTACTTTCTCGTGGCCTGTAAGGTTTATTCCAAGAAATCCACCCCAGCCTTATTAGAGCCCTCTTTTATGTGATATGCTTCTTTTTTCTTGCCACTTTCAGGATCCTGTCTTTGTCTTTGATTTTTGACAGTTTGATTATAATATGGCTTGGTGCAGTCTTATTTGGATTGAATTTGATGAGACTTTTGACCTCCCTATACCTCAATATTTATATTTTCCCCCAGATTTAGGAAATGTTCAACTTTTATTTATTTATTTATTTTCTTTGGTCCCCCTTGTACCCCAAGAAGCTTTATTTCTTTAGATAAGCTTTCTGTTTTTTGGTTCCTCTCTTCTTGGTCATCCATAATTTAAGTATTTGTTCTCCTGATGCTCCCATAAATTCTGTAAGCTTTCTTCATTTTTAAATTTTTTCTTTTTTCTACTCTGACTGTATACTTTCATATATCCTGCCTTTGAATTGACAGATTCTTCTTCTGCTTTATTAATTCTGCTGTTGATGCTTTGTTGCATGTCATATTACATTCATCAAATTCTTCAGCTCCAGAATTTTTATTTTTGTGTATGATTTCACTCTCTGTTTATTTTGTATGTGATTTTGATCTATTTTGTTCATTTATGTTTTTCTGATTTAATTGAACTCTTTTTATGTATTTTTATTGAAATTCTCTGGGCTTCCTTATAACAATTACTTTGAATTCTTTGTCAGGCAATTTATATGTCTCCATTTCTTTTGTGTCAGCTACTGGGAGATTATTCGTTTTTTGTTTGTTTTGTGGTGTGGCATACTTTGGATATTTGTCCTCTCCAAATGTTGTGTTGAAATGTAATCTCCAATATTCAAGGTGGGGCCTGGAGGTATTTGGATCACAGTGAGAGATCACTCATGAATAGCTTGGTGCCCTTCTCACAGTAATGAGTAAGTTCTTGCTCTATTAATTCATGTGATATCTGGTTATTAAAGAGTCTGGGACCTCCTCTCAATCTCTTGCTTCCTCTCACCATGTGACATGCCACTTTGCCTTCTACCGTGAGTAATAGCTTCCTGAGGCCTCACCAGAAGCAGATACTGGTGTCTTGCTTCTTGTACAGTCTACAGAACATGAACCAAAATAAAATGCTTTTCTTTATAAATTACCCTGCCTCAGGTATTCCTTTATAGCAATGCTAAATGGACTAATACAGAAAAATTAATGCTGAGGAGTGGGGTGTTGCTATAAAGATACCTGAAAATATGAAAGTGGCTTTGGAACTGGGTAATAGGCAGTGATTGAAAGAGTTTGGAGGGCTCAGAGGAAGATACGAAGATAAGGGAAAGTTTGAAACTTATTAGAGACTGGTTAAGTAGTTGTGACCAAAATGGATAGAAATATGGACAGTAAAGGCTAGGCTGACAAGGTCTTATATGGAAATGAGAAATGTACTGGGGGCTGAAGCAAAATTCATCGTTGATACTCCCTAGCAAAGAACCTAACTGCATTTTATTCATTCCCTTGGGCTTTATGGAAGACTGAACTTAAGAGTGATGACCTAGCATATCTGATGAAAAAAAGTTTCTTAACAGCAAAGCATTCCGAAAGTGGCATGGCTACTTCTAACAACCTACAGTCAGATATGGGAGCAAAAATCCCAAGGCTGCTCATGTGGTAAAGAAGGAAAGAGTATCTTCAGGAGAGGAATCCAAAGGAGAAGGATCCATGCAGGCTGGGGAGCCAGCTCTTCTAGAGAGATTAGCATGACTAAAAGGGAGCCAAGTGCTAATATTCAACAAAATGGGGAAAAAGCATTTCAGAAATCTTCCAGGCCACCCCTCCCATCACAAGCCCAGGGGCCTAAAAGGACAGAGGGGTTTTATGGGCCAGGCCCAGGGTACAGTTGCCCTGTGGTGTCTTATCTTGCGGTGCTGCTCCCTACATACTTGCAGCACAGGCTCCAGCCTTGGCTCAAACAGCCCCAGATACAGCTTGGGCCACCACTCCAAAGAGTAAGCCATAAGCCTTGGGGCTTCCACATGGTATTAGATCTGCAGGTGTGCATAATGCAAGAGTGATGGAGACTTGGCAGCTTCCACCTAGATTTCAGAAGATGTATGGGAAATCCTGGGTGCCCAGGTAGAAGCCTGTCACAAGGGCAGAACTTCTACAGAGAGCCTCTACTAGGGCAGTTATGAGGGGAAATGTGGGATTGGAGCCCCCCTATAGCGTCTCCACTAGGGCACCACCTAGTGGAACTGTGTAAACTGGGCTGACACCCTCCAGACCCCAGAATGGTAGAGCCACGAGCAGTATGTACTCTCAGCCTGGAAAAACTGCAGACATTCTATTCCAACCCATGAAAGCAGAGCCACATGTGCTGTACCCAATACAGCTATGGGGATGGAGCTGCCCGGGCTTGGAGGGCCTATCCCTTGCACCAGTGTGCCCAGGATGTGGGACATGGAGTCAAGGGAGATTATTTTGAAGCTTTAAGGTTTAATGTCTGCCCTGTTGGGTTTTGGACTTGCATAATATCTATTGTCCCTTTCTTTTGGCATATTTCTCCCTTCTGGAAACAGAATGTTTACCCAATGCTTGTACTATTACTATCATTGTATCTTGGAAGTAAATAACTTCTTTTTGATCATACAGGCTCATAACTGTAAGGAATTTGCCTTGAATCTCAGATGAGACTTCTGAGTTGACATTTGGAGCAAGTTAAGACTTTGAGAGATTATTGGAAAGGGATGATTGTATTTTGCAATATGCAAAAGACATGAGATTTGGGGGTTCAGGGAGGAATAACATATTTTTGGATATTGGTCAACTCCAAATCTTATTTAGAAATCTGATTCACAATGTCGGAGGTGGGGCGTGGAAAGAGGTTTTAGATCATGGGGACAGATCCCTCATAAATGACTTGGTGCCCACCCTGTGGTAATGAGCGAGTTTTTGCTCTGTTAGTTCGTGTGAGATCTGGTTGTTTGGAAGAGTATGAGACCTCCCTCTTTCTCTGATTCCCCCTCTTGCTGAGTAATATATCTGCTCCCCCCTTACTTTCTGCCATGAATAATAGCTTCCTGAGGCCTCAGCATAAACAAGTGCTGGTGCCGTGCTTCTTGTACAGTCTGAGGAATCATAAACCAAAATAAGCCTCTTTTCTTTATATAAGCTACCCGGCCTCAGGTATTCCTTTATAGCAATGCAAATGAACTAATACATGGTGATATATATTCTTGTTTTCTCATGTTGCTTGTTGCCTTATGCTGAATTCTGCACATTTGTTAAGATCAGTCCCTTCAAGACTCTAGGGGCTAATTTCAATGTGGAAATACCTTCTACTAGTTGGAGACGTGAAGGCACTTCCTGGATGCTGGGTAGCAGTTCTGACACCAGTGAGGGTGCCACTATTGTGTGGTCTCTGTGAAGCTCTTTCAGCTCAGGTGTTGACGTTGCTGAAGATTATAAGGATCCTCAGGGCCAACATTGTGGATGTCTGCAGTGGTGGCGAAGATTGTCAGGGTTTCACTGGTGATAGCTGCTAAGATCCTCCCAACTTCTTTTTCTCCAGCTGGGGAAGTTGTGGCTGAAGAGTTCTCTTTTGGTATTGGGTCCAGCTCTTGGGCCCATTGCATTGGCAGTGGCATCGGTATTGATGAATGGTACCTTGGGGTAGCCATAGAGCTGAGGTCTGAAGCTTGGGCGTGTGTGGCAGACTGAGGCTCTGGAGTCTGCTGGTGCCTGGACAGTCATCCTGCTGCTCCATTAGTGACAATGTATGAGGTGTGAGTGCTTGCCAAGTGTCAGAGAGCTATGAATGGGAGCACAGTCATGGTCAGAGTTACAGTGGCTCCAGGGTCAGGGCAGGGCCTAGTTCTCTATGGCAGCTGAGCTGGTGCCTGGAGCATGGGCATGTACATGTGCAGAGAGGCCTTGGTTCTGGGCTCTGGGGTGTACGCTTGTTCTATGGCTATGTCTCTGGTGTCTGTGGGTGCAGTGTAGTCACAGAGCCTGGTGTCTGGAGTGTGGGCACTCATGGGGCAGCTGTGGCTCATGTGTCAGGGTCATACTCAAGAGGGAAGGTGGTGGCTCTGGTCTTGAAGCCACACAACAACCATCTGTTTCTTGGGTGGGAAAAACACTACTCAAGGGTTTTTTTCTCTCTTGGTTTCCCCAGTGGTGATGGCTGTGATTAACCTCAGGGGCAGAAGATGCTGGTGTACCCTGAGACGTAGGCTGCTGGGGATAGGGTGGCGTTGATGCCAGTAGCCTCTGCCTTTCTTCTTTGTTTTTAACCATTTTCTGGCATCTCAGTTCTGCCAGTCTCACAGGCAATCCTTTCTGTGTGGGTATTCACTGTTATTTTTTGTTTGTTTGTTTTGTTTTCTGTTTTTTCTCTACTGTGTTGCTGCATATTCTTTAATGGGCTCTTGAGCCCTCCCAGGGCTACTTAGGTTTACGGACAACTGTCAGTATTTGTTTTGTCGTTGGGGGATGAAGGCTGGTTTCTCCTGCTCCACTATCTCAGGTGGCATTGCTCTACACTCACTTCTTGTATCTATTTCTCCTTCCTAGATTCACTTCTCGATGGAGTAATTCCTCTAAGAGCCCTTATAAATAAGGCCTTCATGTGGTTAACTTTCTAAAGATATGCCATCTAATATGTGGCCACTGTCCACATGTGACTATTGAACATGTGAAGTGTGGCCAGTCTGTATTGAGATATATGTGTGAAATGCGCCCTGGATTTCAAAGATGTAATACATGTATACACACGCACACACAAACACACACAATGTAGTGTTGCTCATATTCCCATATATGCCAGCTTTCTTCATTTTGCTTAGACGTTTTGCTTTTAATCTTTGTCAATAAACAAAAGCTTTGCCCTTATGGAGCTTACATTCCAATAGGGAGTTAGCTCCCTAACTATTGATGAGTTAGTTTATTAATCAATAAAAAACTCATGAATTTCTTAGGATTCTGTGTGATATGCAAGCAGATGGGCTCTGAGCAGAGCCTGAGAGGCTCCCATAAGAGCAGAGACATGAGCCATAATATGTAGACATTAAATCATCTAAAAGCTGCACAGAGAGCTTTTCAGTGACTACCGAGTCCTGGAAACTCTCCTGGACAATCAGTGCTGCTGTTCAAGTGCACTCTGGGCAGAGATGATGTCACAGAGCCTCTCCGTAAAGGAGGACATTATTCTTACATTTAATAAAGAAATTGGAATTAGGAAAATTGGAGGGGAACTTGGGTGGAGGTGGGAAGCAGGGATTCAGCACTCAGGTACACCTCAGCAGGAGGCATGCTGTGACCTGGGTACACAGGCCTGAGGATGGGAGGATGCTGAGATCAGGCCAGGGTGTCTCCAGGTGAGTGAGGTCACACGGTGGTGCACTGAACAGATGAATAGCCCTGTGTAAATTACTTAGCCATGAAGTGGAGCCAGGGAAGATTAACCAGGATTACACTGTATTTATAAACATGGGTTTTAAGCTCATTATTATTAAGAAATATAACTGAGAGGATATCATGGAAGATTGATTCACTAACTTTGGCAAATTGGAACAAAAATAGTAATAGTATTTATTATTATTATTTTTGTATCACTAGTAAATGAGGGTGTTACCTATAAGTCAGAGATTGCAGCCTGAAGTTCAAAGCTAGGGTGGATTTTGCTTCAGCCCCCAGCAAGTTTCTCATTTCCATATGAGACCTTGTCAGCCTAGCCTTTACTGTTCATATTGCTGTCTGCATTTTGGTCACAACCACTTAACCAGTCTCTAATAAGTTCCAAACTTTCCCTTATCTTCTTGTCTTCTTCTGAGCCCTCCAAACTCTTTCAATTTCTGCCTGTTACCCAGTTCCAAATCCACTTTCACATTTTCAGATATTTTTATTGCAACACCCTACTCAGTACTAAATGAGGTACTAGTAAATGAAGGTGTTACATATAAGTCAGAGATTGCAGCCTGAAGTTCAAAGCTGGGCATCGGTGTGCAAAATTTTCTTTATATGTGAATAAATGACTTCTTATTCTAGGGAGATGGTCCAAGACTATAAAAGTTAAGAACTACTGATCAAGTGGCTTATTTTCATGATAATTGAAGTTTTTTTCCTCCATTTATGACAATTTAAAAATATCATTGGCAGTAGGGGGTGGGGCAGAGAATTATCCCTGTAGAGGTCAACATCATATCTATCCTTGAGTTCATAAAGGGAGTAGACCAAATATAAATAAATCTTTTCTGGGCTCTATCGTGTCAAGTTATTATACCATGTAATGATTTGGAAATGTTCACAAGGAGTCTGAATACATTGCCCGATCAGGCTGCTCACACCTTAAGGGTTAAAGTCTGTGCTTCCTCAACTCCTATATTTCTTAGCTCCATTTGCTTTGCAAAACATTTATCTACTTTCTCTTCTCGTTCTGTTAGCCATCACTTTCTGATGTCTCCTAATCTGTTGCCTAATTTTACATGATCTTATCTGAGTGAGAGGCTAGGGATGGCAAAGGCTGGATAACACCCATTTTTCCTAAAGCTTAGTGGCCTCACTAAAATCTTTTTCATTTCCTAGTTTGTGTTTGTGCCCAAAAGCTGACCACTGGATTAGTCTGGGCATTGCTATATTGTGTTAAAATTGAGCAGAACAGTTGTAGCAATAACCTCTGGAGATTAGAATATACTGCTACAAAATCAAGCCAAAGAGTTGCTGTTTTTTTTCCTCCTCATTTTAATTTCCAACCCTCTATTGCCAGCTTTATCTCTTCCCTGGCCTCTGAGTGCCGCTGGAGAAGGTCATGGCATCTTTCTGATTTTCTACATTCATCATGTCTAATCCCAGCTCAGCCCACTCAGCAGTCTTGATTATTTATTTCGTTACTCACATTGAAGATTTCAGACTTATGCTTTTTCTAACTCCCTATTGGAATGTAAGCTCCATAAGGGCAAAGCTTTTGTTTTGTTTCATTGAATTTTACATAGCCAGGAGAGACCCTGTCACACAGGAGATAAACTTAAGAAATACTTGAATGAATGAACTAATGTCCAGAAAAAACTGTATACTGGGAAATGGCAGAAGCTCATTGGACCGCCCAGAGTAGGGTGGAGGGTAGCACAAGGAGTCACTAAACTCTACCTTAAATTCTTCCCTAATAACATTGGTGAATTGGATTTTCTGAGATTAAAATATTTTTTTTTTCATTAAAATAAAATCCCACAGAAGAATCACCTCCCAAAGTCCCCACCTCTTCATATTGTTATGTTGGTGATTAGGTTTTTAACAATATGAATTTTGAGAAGACAAACAGAACATCATAGCACCTATTAAAAGATGCTTCACATCATTATTCATTAGGGAAAATGCAAATTATAACCCCAAAAGATACCACTCTTCATACCCCCCACTAGAATAGCCACAGTTGTTTATATTTTTTGACACATAGTCTTGTTCTGTTGCCTAGGCTGGAATGCAGTGGTGTGATCATGGCTCACTGCAGCTTCAAGCTTCTAGACTCAAGCAATCCTCCCACCTCAGCTTCCTAAGTAGCTAGGACCACAGGTGTGTGACGCCACACCCAGCTATTTTTTTTATTTTTCATAGAGATGGAGTCTCCCTATGTTGCCCAGGCTGGCCTTGAACTCCTGGGCTCAGGCAACTCCTTGCCTTAGCCTCCCAAAGTGCTGGGATTACAGGTTTCAGCCACTGCACCCAGTGCCACAATTTAAAGAACTGAATGGTATAGAACAACTGAAATGTGTTTCTGCTACATGTACATCCAGCAGTGGAATTGCTGGCTGACATGTCTTGCTTTATTAGATTCTCCAAGTGGTTTTCCAAAGAGGTCGCCCTAATTAGCACGACCTCTTTGGAAAACTATTTTGAGAAGCTAATAAAGCAAGACATGTCAGCCAGCAATTTCACTTCTGGATGTACATGTAGCAGAAATTCATATCTCCATCCACCAAAAGATAGATACCAGAATGTTCACATCATCATTATTCATAATGACCTCCAATTGGAAAAGCTCAAATATTTGGTTGACACCAGAATGAATAAAAGGTCATTTATTTGTACAATGAAATTCTACAGAACAACAAAAATGAGCAATTCTGCGTCACTCAACAACATGAGCAATCCTCACAAATAAAATGTTCAGTAGCTAGCCAGGCACAGTGGCTTATGCCTGTAATCCCAGCCCTTTGCGGGGCTGAGGTGGGAAGATCACGAGGTCAAGAGACTG
This sequence comes from Cheracebus regulus, assembly GCA_963574635.1. NCBI lineage: Eukaryota > Metazoa > Chordata > Mammalia > Primates > Pitheciidae > Cheracebus > Cheracebus regulus. The sequence goes on from CAUYQU010052042.1 coordinate 15,502, forward strand.
AGACTATCCTGGCCAACATGGTGAAACCCCATCTCTACTAAAAATACAAAAATTAGCTGAGCGTGGTGGTGCACATATGTAGTCCCAGCTACTCAGGAGGTTGAGGCAGGAGAATTGCTTGAACCCGGGAGGTGGAGGTTGCAGTGAGCCGAGATTGTGCCACTGCACTCCAGCCTGAGTGATGGAGCAAGACTCCATCTCAAAAAAAAAAAAAAAATTCAGTTAAAGTCACCAAACACACAATAATAAATATTATGTGATTGCATGTACACGAAATTTAAAATGGCAAGCATTTTGGGGTGAAGTGGTATCTACTGGCAGAAGAAATAAGAGTGCTTGGTTGAGTACTAGAAATGTTTTCTCTCTTGGGCTTAGTGATGGTTGCAAAAGCATATGAATATGTAAAAATTTATTGAACTGTATTCTTAAGATTTGTGCATGTTAGTATGTGAAGTTATACCTCAATAAGAAGTTTTAAAAATGAAAAGGGAAACAAAAATTTTAAATGGAAAATGTATCAACATAATTTATCACAATAATCATAGTAGATTAAGAAACTAAGGAAAGTCTAATGAACCTTTCTATAGATGCAGAAAATGTATTTTGTAAATTACAGATCTTTTGAGAGAGAGATGATATATATGACAGTATAACTAGAAATACACAGGAATTTATTTTAATTGATAACATCTATCTAAAGTCTGTTTACAGCAGATATTGCACTTAATGGGAACTTTGAGACACATTATTTCTAAATTTGTGTCTTAGAAATTTACGGTTAGAAGGCCAGGCATGGTGGCTCACACCTGTAATCCAAGCACTTTGGAGGCCAAGGCGGGTGGATCACCTGAGGTCGGGAGTTCAAGACTAGCCTGACCAACATGGTGAAACCCTGTCTTTATTAAAAAAAAAAAAAATTAAAAAAAAATAAATTTAGGGTTAGAAGCAATGAAATAAGTGTTGCCAGATACAAGATCAACATACAAACATCAGTAGTATTTATTTATATTAGCAATGACCAACAAAGAAAAAGTAATAGAAAATAAAATACCATTTATAATGAAGACAAATCAAGTAAATATAAAGGAATTAATCTGTTAAAGAATGTATAAGATCTGGCGAGGTGTGGTGGCTCACGCCTGTAATCCCAGCACTTTGGGAGGCTGAGGTGGGTGGATCACTTGAGGTCAGGGGTTCAAGACCAGCCTGGCCAACATGGAGAAACCTCGTCTCTACTAAAAATACAAACATTAGCTGGCTCTGGTGGCATGTGCTTGTAATCCCAGCTACTGGAGAGGCTAAGACAGGAGAATCACTTGAACCTGGGAGGCAGAAGTTGAAGTGAGCTGAGATCTCACCACTGCACTCCAGCCTGGGTGACAAAAGTGAGAGTCCATCTGTGAAATGATGTAAGAGGAATCCCAAGTAAATGGAGAGACACCACCATATGCCTGTAGGAGAGGAGAGAGGAAGGAATAAGTTAGGCAGATAGTTAGGACTATGCCTCAGAAGAATTTTTTTCTAACAAAAAGAGCAGCTTGGAAGATCAAGCTACAAGCATAGACAAGGAAGCAAGGTCTGTAACCAGCAAGTTTCACATATACATGGGGGGCTTCAGTGAGCACACCCCTTTTTTGGGGGGGGCATACTCAGATAAGGGAACTTGTACAGGAGTTTTTGCCTAAAACATGCTTTCAGCTGCACAGATAAGATACACTGAACCAGGCACATTCAGAAATGCTAGCCCCAAAATAACCCCCTCTAGGCTGCAAAGATGTCTGCCTCAAGGTAAAATCTCCTCCTCCTAGAGAGATTCCAACCTCACTGTAAACTTCTCCACACACATAAACATTCCAAGCTGTAATAAGCCCCCTCACCCTAAAACCAATATATACTCTTTGTAAGAGAAAGCACTCCTGACCAAAATTGGCCAGGAGCCCCTCTCAGGTTTTATCTAAAGAAAATCCGTCTTTAACTGCCAGCCCTGTTTTGTGTTTCTTTCCTCTTTCTTTAACTCTTACACTTTCTTCTTTTGCTTATTAAACATTTGCTTCAACCTCGTCCTTGGTGTTCAAGCTCCTTAATTTTCTTGTTGTGAAACAAAGACCTTCAAGTGATGCCTTGGGCAATGAGAGTGCTTCACCTGGATGGATGTGATGACTTGGTATTGGAAAGATGTCAGTTTTCCTCCAAAGTGGTAGACAAATTCAATGTGATTCCAATCACAATAAAAACTTGACATATTCTAAATTTTTATGGAAGAATAGAGTTTTCCAACAGCAAAGTTAGAGCAAAGAGGGTGTCCCTTATGCATTTTAAAAATATTCTGATAGCCATAATGATAAAACTGGGTACTATTTTTCCAACAACAGACAAATAAATCAAAGTAATAGAAGTATATATGAAGATTAGATACAAGATCAAGGTATCATCTAATGAGAAAAGCATGAGCCTTTTAATAAACAGTATTTTGGAAACTGCCTTACTATATGAAGAAAGCTAGGTTCCTATCCTTCAAAATATTTTAAAAACAGAACAAAACAAAAACCCCAAACAAAAATTCAAAATGGATTGAAGAGGCATACATGAGAGGTAAAACAATATATAATATATTTGTGACTCAGGAGCATAGAAGAATCTCCCCAACAAACCCTTAACAAACAAAGCATATAGGAGAAAAAAAAGTGGACTTAAGTATACCAAAAGTATATACTTAAATTCAGTGAAGAAAGCTATCAACAAAAATGACAGGCAAGTACCAGGACAGGAAAATGTATTTGCATTATCTAAAATCTGTGAACCTATGAGGTGGCCAGGCACGGTGGCTCATGCCTGTAATCCTAGCACTTCGGAAGACTTAGGTGGATGGATCATTTGAGGTCAGGAGTTTGAGACCAGCCTGGTCAACATAATGAAACCCCATCTCTACTAAAAATACAAAATTTCTTTGGGAGGCTGAGGCAGGAGAATTGCTTGAACTGAGAGGTGTAGTTTGCAGTGAGCTGAGATCATGCCATTGCACTCCAGCCTGGGCAATAGAGAGAGAGAGAGACTGTCTCAAAAAACCAAAAACCTATGAGGAATTAACAACCAGAGCATTCCAAGAGCTTTTTTATATCAGCAATATAAAGACAAAAAATCTAAGGGAAATGAGCAAAGTCTATACAGAATATTCAGATGGGGAAACCCCATTGCTTGGAAAAGAGGTGTTAAACATAACACTAGTGAAAGAAATGCAAATTAAAGCAACATAATACCATACCAAAACCATCACACTGAAAAACAATAAAAAGTCATCTAATACTGAATTCTGGGGAGTCTGCAAAGAATAAAAACCTGCAGGCATAGGTGGTAGGAGGGTAAACGATACAGCCTTTCTGGAGATCCAGTCCATCTGGCAGGACTCTGAAATTAAGTATGTGTACCTCCTTTGACCCAGAAATCCCACTTAAAGATGTAATGCCCCAGAGTAATAGTTGCTATAAGGGTGTTTAATTTAGTATCATTTAACCACTGCTTTAACCCCAATACCTAGATTACTGCATGAAGGATAAAAGTACTCAACAGATGTTTGTGAATCAGGAAATGAATGAATGTAGCAAAGAGAGCTGAAAGTAAGCAATCTGCACCTGTGGGCATGGATAAGTAAAATGTGGTATGTTTCTATGAGAGAAGAGGATACCACAGTAGTTACATATAGTAAACTGTATTTACCTGGAGCCACCTGGATAGACTGCAAAAGCACCTGTCAAAGGAAGCAAGTGAAAATGGAATTAGATTTGTTGAAGAAATCCCATTCGTATAATTTTTCAAACAACACCCCTCAAATTATTTTTTTTAAAGTTATACATCCAAATGAATATTGGAAGGGAAATTGGAAGGATGCATAAGCACTAGGTTGGATACTCTGTAACATCGACAAAATTGGGATAATGGATGGAGGGTGGAGGAGAACAATAATGAGATACCAAAGGGGCATCTTGCCCAAAACTGTTACCAGAAAGGGGTCCCAATCCAGACCCCAAGAGAGAGTTCTTGGATCTCATGCAAGAAAGAATTCAAGGCGAGTCCATAGAGTAAGGTGAAAGCAATATTTAAAATAAAAATAGTTAATTTATATCATTTACATTATTATTAACAAGTATAAATTTCATAGTACCTTGTTGGTATTTCTTAAATTGTATCTGTTATTTTAAGATTATTGTTATTGAAATAAAAAATAAGACCATAAAATTTCAGCTGTCTCAAAATTCTCAATATCTTTAAGTGTATGTACACATGCATAGACTAAATAAAGCAAAACAGGAAAGGAGAAAAACAGCCAAAATGCTATATTGCCTCAGATAGTAAAATTCTGAGTAATGTATTATTTATGTTTATATATTTTTAATTTTTCAAATTTTCTTCATTGAACATGTGGACATGTATTATGCTTTTAAACAGAAAATAAATTTTTAAAAATACAGGAAGGTAGTGTGAATGGTCCAAAATTTTACACTTTTAGTAAGCAAACAAGTCAGCAGAAAAAAAAAAAAAAAAAAGGAAAAAAGAAAAAGACTAAAAGATGGCTGCTCCATAGGCAGAGCAGCACCTTGTGCTGCTGGACTAAGGATACTTAGTTATTTCTTGATGATATGCTAAACAAGGGGTGGATTATTCATGAATTTTCTGGGAAAGGGGTGGGTAATTCTTGGAACTGAGTGTTCCTCCCCACTTTAGACCACGTAGGATAAGTTCCTGATGGTGCCATGGCATTTGTAAAATGTCATGGCACTGGTGGTAGTGTCTTTTAGCAGGCTAATGTATTATAATTAGTGCATAATGAGCAATGAAGACAATCAGAGGTCATTTTCATTGCCATCTTGGTTTTGGTGGGTTTGGGCTGGCTTCTTTATCACAAACTGTTTTATCAGGTCTTTATGACCTATTTCTATGCCAGCCAACATCCTATCTTATTTTGTGACTAAGAATGGGTAACCTCCTGGGAATGTAGCCCAGTAGGTCTCAGCCTTATTTTACCCAGCCCCTATTCAAGATAGAGTCTCTCTGGTTCAAATATCTCTGACAAAACTAGTGCTGATGTACCAGGAAGTGACCATGAGGAACTCCGTTCTGTGCACCTGAGCTCCTAAAAACCACCTACCTCCCAAAATTTCAGACCAGCTCTTGGTACAGATAGTGGGTACAAAAAGTGGTCAGAGGAGGATTTCCTTCCTTATTTCTTGCCTCCCAACTCCCTTTCCTCCCTGCCTTGAGTAACCTCTTTCCCTCTCTGTGCATCCATTTACCTGACCAGTCCCCACCCCGCAGTGCTCTGTGTCTGTAACACAAGGTGAAAGCTTTTGGGAGCATAAAGGATAGTTCTCAGAGAAAATTCAGTCTGCAGCATGAAAGAGCAGCAGAATTAAAACCCCAGGGCTTTGTCTAGAGTGACTCTCTTAAAGGAGGAACTTGGCAACTTGGCACATACATGTTGCTCTCTTGGAAGACAGAGAATGAGAAAGTAAGAGATGAGTTTAAAAGGTTTTTACCCTTGTACAAAAAACAACTAAGCACCTTCTGTGTCCCTAGTTCTATGCTGAGGAAAGAGAAATTTACTCAGGTACAGTATCAGTCACTCTGTGTGCTATAGTGGAAGGAATATGGGCCTTGAAATCAGACATTCCAGCATTGGACTTGGGCTCTGTCAAGCACAAAAAGCCATGTGACCTTTAGCAAATTGAGTCATTGATGATACTCAGTTGCTGCATCTTTAAATTGGGGCTATTTATACCTATCTCAAGGACTGGTGAGGGGAGTTAGGGTATATCAAACTGGGAGCCCAGTGCCAAGATCCCCTGTAGGAATTACAGCCTGTTGGAGAAATAAGACACATGCTTTGAAACTTAAGCAACCATCTTGCTGGATGTAAAACCAGCATACAAAAAATTCAATAATATTTCTATGTGGAAGCAAAAGAAAGTAAAATTTTAAAGGTACTGTTAAAATAGTATATCATTCATATATAAATATAACAAAATATGCGTAAGATCCTGTATTGAACTCTGCAAAACATTACAGAAAGGAAAACTAAATAAATGGAATGATTCAATATATCATGGATCAGAACACTCAATATTATAAAGACATTACTCAAAGCAATCCCAATCAAGATCCCAGCAAGTTTAATCTCTCTTTTTGTTGTTGTTTTTGTCAGAAATTGACAAGGTAGTTGTAAAATTCATATGGAACTATAAGAACCAAGAACAGCCAAGGCTGTTTTGAAGTAGAACAAGGCTAGAGGATTGCCAGAAAAAAAGCTGCAAAATTAAGACAGTGTGGGCAGGGAGCGGTGGCTCATGCCTGTAATCCCAACACTTTAGGGAGCCAAGGCAGGTGGATTACTGGAGGTCAGGAGTTTGAGACCAGCCTGGCCATCATTTTGAAACTCTGTCTTTACTAAAAATACAAAAATTAGCTGGGCGTGCTGGTACGTGCCTGTAATCCCAGATACTTGGGAGGATGAGGCAGGAGAATTACTTGAATCTGGGAGGTGGAGGTTGCAGTGAGCTGAGATTGCACCACTGCACACCAGCCTGAGAGACAGAGCAAGACTCTTGTCTCAAAAAAAAAAAAAAAAAAAAAGCGTTGTAAGTTCAAGGATAGAAAAACTCCACAATGGAACAACATAGAGAGTCCAAAACAGACCTAGAAAACAGACACCAGAAGCAGTGGGAGAAAGGATGGTCTTCCAAGCCATAAACGCATGGACCAAAGTGACTCTCAATTCTTACCTCATACAATGTACAATGAATTGCAGATTTAAACAAGAAAGGTAAAATAATAAAGCTTTTAAAGGAAAATGTGATAGAACATATTCATAATCCTAAAGTAGGCAGATTTCTTAAGGAAGACAAAATCACTAACAATAAAAGAAAATTTTACAAATCTGGACTAAATTTGGAGAAAAATGAAAGATGTCTGCTCATCATGATACACCATTAATAGAATGAAAAGGCAACCTACTTCTACAAACTAGTAGAAGATATTTGCACTACATGTGTCAGAAAAAAGACTCTGATTCAGAATATATAAAGAACTCCTACAAATCAACGTTAAAAAAAAACAAGCAACCCAATATATAAGTGGACAAATCACTCAGACAAGAGCTTCACCAATGAGGTTATTCAGATATCCAATAAACACATAAATAAGCTCTACCTCACTGGACATCAGGAAAATTCAGTTTAAAACCAATATTAGACATTAATATTACATATGTACCAGAATTGCTAAAGTAGAAGAAGATACTAAGTGTTGGTAAGAATATGAACAACTGGATTTTCACATTTTGTTAAGTGTACATTTATACAACCACTTTGGAAGATTGGCAATTGCTACTAAAGCTATGGTTTTGCTTTCCACATTTTCAGTTATCCGTGGTCAACTGCAGTCCAAAAATATTTAATGGAAAATTCCAGAAATAACTACTAAATGTTAAACTGCATGCTATTCTAAGTACTGTGAAGACATTTCTCACTGGCCTGTTCTGTCTTGCCTGGACGTGAATCATTCCTTTTCCCGGCATATCCACGCTGTCTACACTCCTTTCTGTTGCCACTTAGTGGCCATCTTGGTTTTCAGATCGACTGTCGAGGTGTCTCCGTGCTCATGTTCAGGTTATCCTTATTTTGCTTCATAATGGCCCCAAAGTGCAAGAGTAGTGATGCTGGCTATTCGGATATGCCAAAGGGAAGCTTTAAAGGGCCTTCTTTAAGGGAAAAGGTGAAAGTTCTTGACTTAAAGAAAAAGAAAAAAAAAACATGTTGAGGTTGCTAAGATCTACAGTAAGAACAAATCTTCTATCCATGAAATTGTGAAAGAGAAAAAAAGATTCATGCTCCTTTTGTTGTCGTGCCTCAAACTGCAAAAGTTACAGCCACGGTGCATGATAAGTGCTTAATGAAGGTGGAAAAGGCATGACCTTTGTGGGTGGAATGCATGAACAGAATCGTGTTCAGATTGACAGCAATTACCTAAGAGGAATGTGTGCACATGTCCACTAGAAAACACATATTGGAATGTTCATTGCAGCACTGTTCGAAACAGCCTCAATCTGGTAAGTACCTGAAAGCCCATCTCAGCAATGAGAATGAACAAACTACAGCTATGCACAAAAAGGTGGATGGAACTCACAGACATAAGGTTGAGGGAAAGAAATCAGCCATGAATTAACCTCAGACATTCTGTGGGCAAAAGCAGACAGACTCATACATATTGTATGACTCCATTCATGATTCCATTTACAGAAAGCACAAAAACAGGCCAAGCTAATGTGTAGTGCTGGAAGTTAGGAGAGGGATTACCCTCAGTGGGGAGAGACAGTAGCTGGAAGGGGATATAAGTTGAAGGATAATGGAGGTGTTGGTTATGGTCTTCTTTCTTGAGCTGGGTGCTGGTCACACAGGTGCATTTGTGAACATTCACCATGCTGTATACTCAAAATACTTGCACTTTGCTGTGTGTCTATTGTACTTCAGTTAAAGGGATTTTATTATCAACATTAAAATAAATATCTTTGGTGAAGTGACTGAGCATTTTGCCCACTTATGTATTGGGTTGTCTTTCTATGTTGATTTGTAGGAGTTCTTTACATATTCTGAGTAAGAGTCTTTTCTTCTGACACATGTACTGAAAATATTTTCTGCTACTTTGTCGGTTGCCTTTTCATTCTTTTAATGATGTGCCATGATAAGCAGTTAAATAATAAAGAGAAATTATCTGAAATGCTGACCATGAAGAATCAAAGGGGCCAGGTGTATTGGCTCATGCCTGTAATTCCAGCGCTTTGGGAGGCTGAGGCAGGTGTATCACTTGAGGTCAGGAGTTCGAGACCAGCCTGACCAACATGGTAAAACCCTGTCTCTACTGAAAATACAAAATTAGGCATGGTGATGCATGCCTGTAATCCCACCTACTTAGGAAGCTGAGGCAGGAGAATCGCTTGAACCTGGGAGGCAGAGGTTGCAGTGAGCAGAGATCATGCCATTGCACTCTAGCCTGGGTGGCACAACAAGAATCTGTCTCAAAAAAAAAAAAAAAAAAAAAAAAAAGAAAGAAACTTAGCCAGGCATAGTGGTACCTGCCTGTGGTCCTAGCTACTTGAAAGGCTGAGGCAGGAAGATCACTTAAGCCCGGGATTTTGAGGCTACAGTGAGCTATGATTGCACCACTGCACTTCAGTCTGGGTGACATGAGTGAATGACACCCTAACTTAGAGAGAGAGAGAGAGAGAGAGAGAGAGAAGGAGGGAAGGAAAGAAGGAAAGAAGGAAGGAGGGAGGGAGGGAGACACACACACAAAACAAAGAGTGAACATAGGCTTAGATGTTCTAAACACTTGGAGTAGAAGTGGTTGGTGTGGCCTGGAGATGTCCCGAGCTCTTCTTGGTTAGGAGCATTTAAACAGCTTGAAAGTTAGCCAGGCTTCTGATGAATGGGAAGAAGACATTCGGCTCTAGATAAAAAAATAACTTTTGAAAAACAGATTGATAATTATAACCAGTTCTTTGCATGCAGGGAAATTTCTGACCAGCCTTATGTAATTTTTGAAGAAAAGGATTAAAAAGAAATTTCAGTGTGATGTAATAGGTATGGAGAGAGGCATACTTTCTTCTATGATTCTAATAAAGCTACTAGCTACTCTGAGCTGTGGTTTCTTCATCTATAAAATGAAAAATAATACCCCTTCAGAGAGTTATGAGAGTTAAATATGGGGGTTAGGATGAAACTGTTAATGCGGGAAAAAATAACCCTACCCAGGCTTTATTAGTCCCTAAATACACAGTATATTATATATTGGGTTTAGCCATAGACAAGCCTTTTCTAGATCTTCCCACCTCCAAGAACCTGTGGGTGACAATGATAAATATATAAACAGCCAACTTTGGGCTTCTGGTCTCCAGATTGGAACAGTTGTTCATCAGCACAAAGGCTGAGGGATTGGTGCTGGGATGATTCAGAGAGGACTGGAGTGGGTCTATGCTCGTTATGCAGTTTATTACTTAATTCCCTGTGGCTGCTCCATGCCTTGCCTGGAGATGAAGCAGCACTTTCATTTGAGGTCAAGAAGCTGGCTCACAGTGGGTTCTTGAGTCCCCCATGCCAAATGTGCTTGGTTTGTCAGACTCTGCAAGGTCTCTCCCTCCTGCTGAAATCCTGGAGGTGCAATGTCATGAATTACAGGAATCCCAGGATGCAGGAGATGGAGAGTGAACTCAAAACCTTTACTGCCAAATTTGCTGCTCCTTGGGATTGTACCACCTCTTCCCCAGTCTCCTGGTAGCAGCCTCACATTAGACTTAATTAGGCTAAATTATTTAGGCTAAATTATCTCCCTGTATCTAGACTCTTCTTATCATGTCCTCTACCAGAGTGAGATCTTCTACACCAGGAATCTGAACAGGTCACTGCCCTGGGGATAAAGTGCCAGCCACAGGGCAGACTGTAAAAGGTTCTGTGAGATCTGGCCTTGTAGAGTGCTGGAGGCAGAGAGACCATCAGGATGGTTGCTGTGGGCTGACAGAGGGATGAAGGTGGTTTAATCAAAGGCAGCAGCAGCTGGGATGTAAGAAATGAGCTGCTGAAAAAGCTATTAAGGAAGTAGAATCAATAGGAAGTAAAGAATAATCTACAGGAAGTAAAGTCGAAGCAACAGAATGTAAGGTTGAATCAACAGGAAGTAAAGAAGAATCTGTAGGAAATAAAGCCAAATCAACAGGAAGTCAGGTTGACTCAACAGGAAGTAAAGTAGAATCAATGGGAAGAAAATCAGCTGACTGTTTGTGTGTGGGTGTGCAGCTGAGGGCTAGGCAGGGGAATGAAGAAGGGGAAGGAGGAGTCGACTTTCTTCCCAGATGCTTTCCTGGAAACAATGTGGCTGGGGATGCTATTTACTGTAATGGAAGCATAGGGAGAGGAGTAGATTTTCTTAGCCTGCCCCCACCATCCTCTACCCCTGGCTCCCCAGCCATAGAACCTGAGAGAAAAGTTCACAGTGGGGTTGTTTAGTTGAGAATGTAATGCCAGAAGTCAGAAATGAGGGCCTTGGCAGGTGAAATGGGAAGGGGAAACCCAAGGCAAGAAGATGTTATTCTACTGGCCACTGCCATGAATGACTGGTTGCTCAATCCTGTGGAACTCCTGAGTCACTTTATGAAATGCATCGCATGACTGTCTTCAGATGATGAAAATGGAAGGCGTTAGCTCCTATCCCTGTTGGCCCAAAGCTGCCCATAGAGTGTTAACTTTCTACACTTTTGGTTGCATGGGTCTGAAGGCTCAGGAGTGTGACACCCATGAGAGAAGCCCTGGGATGGGGCACAAGACACATACAGCCCTAACCTGGGAAGAGACACTGCCAAATGGCACCTGCACAAAGCCAACTGAAACTCCGTGGAATAGGCCATTGCAGCGGTGGCTGGAAAGTGATGGCATAGAGGGCAAGAGCAGTGGACTCCATCTCAGAGAGCTGTGCAGGAGTAATCCAACATCCAGTTCAGAGATGAATGTACCAAAATAGAAAATGATCCCTGCACATGAGAAGCCCACAGTCTTGGAAGGAGGACATTTAAACATAAGTTACACAACAAGGTGGGGAGTGTGCTGCTGCAGCTAATTGCCATGAATATAAATATTTACTTTTATGGGGCATTGCTTAAAGTATGTTCTTTACTATAAATTCACTCATTTAATTCTTATAGCCATCCTATGAGGAGTCAATATTATCCCCAGTTCACAGATGATGACATGGCGATATGTTGTCCAAAGTCATAAGCTAGTAAGTCATCTTGCAGCCAAGATGCAAACTGTTTAAACCCTTTGGAATGATCGAAGGAAGTACATACTGGATCTGATGAGTTGGAGGGGGCAGATCAGCCGTGAGTTGATTATAATGACACTCCTTTGCATATAGTTAGTGCCATTTTTGCAAAGCATTTACAAATATGGTTTAATTAATACTACTAATTCAAGGCAGGAGTCATTGTTACCATCTTTATGTGATGGAATAGGAAACAAAAGCACAGAAAGGTGAAGGGTCTTTGTCCAGATCATCCAGAGAATCAGCATTGGGGCCACTGCAGGCCACTGGGCAGCTGATGGCTTGCGAACCTTCCTTCTGTACTCTGCTTTGGAGGAAGGATGACCAGTAAGGCCTGGGTCCACTGGCATTCCAGCGCTGTCCTCAAGGGAGTCAGCCACCACTATACCGACTCAATTTTACCTGCAGTAATTTTCTCCCTCTGTAAAGATTTATTTTAGGCTATAGTGGGGAAGAAAGGATTCCCCAACAGCTAAAAGCATTTGCCGCTCATAGCAATGTCCACTGATTCTGGACATGGAGGAAAAGGTTTGTTTCCTTTAGACCACATCTCCGGGGCTGGCCATGGGGCTGTGGGTAAGCTTGTGACAGGAGCCACACTCCAGAGAGCAGAGGATATTTGAGGATATGTGAGTCAAAAGGAGGAGTAGAGAGCCTGGCCCCGGGCACCTGAGGTGAGACCATGAAATAGACAATCCCACAGAATCACCCAAGAACCAGGGGGACAAGGGTGTGGTGGGAGGACACTGTTCATGCCTCTGAGGATGGGGTTTGACTTCTGTCTTTTTTGCTTCCTCAGGCAGAGCCCCTCATTGCCTAGCTCTGAGCCCCACTTCTCCTGTTTGGCTTATTGGTTAAAGGTGTGAACTGTGGAGCCAGCTTCATGTGGGACTGAATCTTCCACTAGCTGAGGGTCATTGGACAAAGCACCTAACCTCTCACTGATCGGTTTCCCCTCTGTAGATAGGAGATGATGGAAAGGGCTGTCAGGAGGATTGGATGCTTTACCTCAGGCTGAGTGCTGAGGAAGGGGCCTAATGTACAGAGGCATTGAGAAGTCATGCCTGAAGTAGGAGACATCACTCAGTCTTGCCCTGAGGCTGTTGTGGGATCAAATGAACACTGTAAACTGCAAGGCAGGCAAAGCTATCACATGGGCGACACTCATGCTCCCCTGCGCCAAGCCCTCCTGCTTTAAAATCTGCCCTCCAGAGAGGCTCTGGACTCACCCTCGTGAGCCGCACTCCCTGTCATCCGGCTCTCAGCCCACTTCCTCCACACCTTCCACCTGCCACCCTTCTCCTTAGGATGCCCTCTGCCCAGGCCAGCTGTGCATGGAACCCACAACCACGAGCTGCCAGCCCTGGCTCTCGACCGCCAGGCTCAGCACCCTCCTTTGACCAAAACACACAGTGGGGGCCTGCCTGGGGCCCTACTCACTCAGGACTGTAACAGTAGAGTCTTCTGATGCCTGTCTTAGTCCAGAGACTGAGCCATTCATCTTTGTATTCTCTGAAGTGCTGAGATCAGTGCCAGACCCAGAAGAGATGGTTCAAGAACCATAATCACGAGTGTGTGTGTGTGTGTGTGTGTGTGTGTGTGTGTGTGTGTGCGTGCGTTGGAGGGGGTGGTATACACAAGGAGCCAGACTCCATGTGATCCTCTCAGCATCCCTATGAGGTGGGGACAATTAATATCTCCATTTTATAGAGCAGGGTACTGAGTCATGCACAGGTAAGTGACTTGCCCACAGTCTCACAGGTAAGCAAGAGAATAGGGATTCCAGCCTAGGCAGTCTAGCCCCAGAGTCGAGCTTTTAACCTCTAGCATGTGTAACCACTCTGGATGCCCAATGGGCATTGGGCTGGATGTTGGATTGGGGTTGAATTGACAGGATGTATTGCCCATGCAGCTTATCCATCAGGACTTTTGTTGTCCTAACTTCCACCCCCACCTCCACCCCACCCTCTGAGTTATTCTGCAGGCAATTTGACCCAAAGGGGACCCCAAAATGTATTGTCACCCTGATTTGATTCCAAAGAATATTATCGATTCACCACTCTCTGCAGATGGAGCCGACACATCTGACTACTCTTCCAAGGACTTCGAGGTTATTTTTCCTGAAAAGTGGATGCATTTGCTGTGAGCCTTACTCAGCTCCTTGGTCCAGTTGCATTCCAGTGTGATATAAGGGGTCCAGACTGTGTCCACTGTCCTCAGAGACCTGTATCCACCTCTGGAGAAGCCCGAGGAAATTACTGTGCACCAGATCCTGGGGACAGAGAATGGAGAGGGTGCTTAAGAAGAAGCAAAATGTACCCGCCCAAACTCTCTGGAGGTGCTTAAGAGAGAAGCCGTTGGAAACACACCTATTGCTTCTCGGTTTGTAATCTTGGGCAATTTGGCCGGCCCCTCCTAGGGCCTTAGCTTCCCCATCTATGACTTGAGATGATTCCTAAGGTGCTTCTTGCTTTTAATAGCCTTTGAGCCCCACCGTTTTCTCTTCTGACCTTGCATTGGCTCTTAGATCCCCAGGGCCATTCCCTGTTCTCTCTGCAAAGGTAGGCAGCACAGCTGGCTGGCTCTTCAATGCAATGTGCACTGCTACAGTGAGAATGCTGGACAATACCTTTTGTTGCACTAAATAGCATCACAGTTTTTTTTTTTTTTGAAGAGGAGCATAAAAAGGGTTAAGTACCTTGGGAGGCTGCTGACTTTGCCTTCCTAATTAAATCTAGGGGAGAATCCTTGCGGAAAAGATGCCAGCAAAATGTATCTCTGAAATTAATTATGATAGCTGAATCAGCATTGGATGAGCCTCTGACTTGGGTAATTTAAAAAATTCAGTGATTCATTCTCTCAGCAAACACTTGCCATGCTTTTGGGCACTGTGGTAAAGTGCTGGGGATTTGGAGACAATAATAATCAGGATGCCTGGCATTAGGTGCCAGGACCTAGGAGAGGCGTTCTTCATGCATCATCTTATTTAATCCTAACTCTGTAAAGCAGGTCCTCTCGTTATCCCCATTTTACAGACGAAGAAGCAGGCTGAGAATGATTAACTTACCTAACATCACAAATGATAAAAGGCAGACCCTAGATTGAACCCAGTTATTCTTCAGCAAGCTGGTAGGGGAACTCCTTACCCTTTCTTTGAAATGGAGCAATGGCCATTCTCTCATTCTTATGCAGTGTGTCAAAACCACTCTAGAAACTCTTTCACTTTTATATCAGGAGTGTAACAGTACTCTTTTTGGGCAGTTACAGCCTCAAGACAAATCTCCTACACCCCTGACTGCCACCCCTAAGCCTCTTCTGTCAAGTAAATCTGTGGCAACCCCTGTAGAGAGACAGAGATAAATGCATGAGTGCATCAAAACCTCCCGTATGTTGAGATAAAGGTCTCTATGAGGTATAAGGCAGACACAAAGGAGAGTCAGCTCCACTTAAGATGATGGCCTGGGCACAAAACTTATGTTAGTTCACATAGATAACGTTAGCTGCTGTGGCAACTAAAGTCCCAGGTTCCAGTAGGTTAACATCATGCAAATTGATGTCTCCCTCCATGGCAGGTATGATAGCTAATTCTATGTGTTAATTTGACTGGGCTAAGCCATGCCAAGATAGCTGGTTAAACATTATTTCTGGGCGTAGGTGGTCTGGGAGGATGTTTCTGGAGAGATTCTCATTTGAATCAATAAAGAAAACGACCTTCACCAGTGTAGGTGGGCACAGTCCAATCTGTCCAGGGCCCAAAAAGAACAAGAAGGTGAATTTGCTATCTCTATTTGAGCAGGGACATCGATCTTCTTCTGCCCTCAGACACCAGCGCTCTAGGTTCTTAGGTCTTTGGAAAGACCAGGACTTACACTATCAGCCTCTGCATTTCTGGACCTTTGCATTGGATTGCAACTTACACTGTGAGTTCCCTTGCTTCTCAAGCCTTCTGACTGGGACTGGATTATATCATTGGCTTTCTTGGCTCTTTAGCTTGCAGACAGCAGATGGTAGGACTTCTGAGCTTCTATAACACATTAGTGTTTGTGTGTGTGTGTTTATCATATTGATTTTGTTTCTCTGGAGAACTCTGATGAATACAGTGGGTACTCTTGTGTGGAGGTGGTTATTCCCAAGGCCATCCGGGTGCCTCTGTTCCTCTCATCTTGTGGCTGTGTAATCCCATGGGGTCTCAGAGTCCTTTGCTGGATCTTCTGTGTCTGCGTAGGAGACAAGGAAGGGACAGGAGCCAGCCATGGGAGGGTCCCATGAGCCAGGCTGTGAGTGAGTTCCATCACTTTTGACTCATAGTCCAATGTCCATAGTCTGCATAGTCCAATGCAGAGCCCCTGGCCTCAGAGGAGGCTGGGAAATAGGGTATGGCTATGTATACAGGAGAAAAGGGAGCCAGTTTGGAGAACAACTGGTCAGTTTCTGCGACAGGCCTTCACACCCAGTTCATCCCATTCTCCTGAAACTGCTTCTCTGCAAGTGTCTCTTCCCATTAGAGTGTGCCCCGGGAGGGCAGAGGCCACTTCTCACTGGAATCCCATGCTGGAACACAAGGTCTTGGGCATAAAAGGAGCTTGGCACATTTCTATTGGCAGACAGACGAAGGCATCAGTGAGGACTTGGGTTGGATCTCCATCTAATTTTATATAACTGTGAACTAGCTTTGTGATTTGCAAATGTCATGCTTAGTTTTGTACATGATGGGTTCTGACAAGAAAAAGAAGGATCTTCGTCCCTTGGAAATCAACTTGTTCTGACTTTCGAGCAAGTCTCAGCACTATCATTCATGGGTTGGCAGAGAGACTACGTAAACCTAGCCTGTGTATTATTTTGGCAATAATAAAATAGGATGACAAACATCATCATTCTATTCAGAAGAGAGAAACTTTTCTTTGGCAGTGACTGTCATTATTGGGTTCATTATGTGTCGATCAGGAAGCCCCCTCAAAAGTCATTTGCCCTTAAGGAAAGATAGGCAAAGGCTAGTGGTGGTGATGGCAGCTACCAGATGTTTTTAAATGCCCCGAAATATGATCTAGACCAGGGTTTCTCAGCCTCAGCCCTACTGACATTTCGGGTGGGGTCTCTGTTGTGGGGGTGTCCTATACATTGTAGGGTGATTAGCTGTGTCACTGGCCTCTACCTACTGGATGCCAGTAGCTGCCCCACAACCGTTATGACAGTCTAGAATCTCTCTAGACGTTACCTCTCTAGAGAATTACTGATCTAGAGGGCTCCTGATGAAGCATGCAGAGGCAAGGACCACCTTTCCCAGCTCTCTCTCACACTCTGTAAGGAGCAGCATGGATCACCAAGCAGTATTGTTTCTGACAAGGTCTTTGCACACACCTCAGTTGTGTTTAAGTAAAACGTGACTAGGAATCCTATCTCAGCTGTCACTTTCCAGCCCCAGCACCGAGAAAAGGTCAGGTCGGAGGGGTGAGGTGAGCAGTTCATACTGCCTCAGAGGGGACTGTTCCAGTGAGATTGTTTCAAGCCTCATGTCACTCGGGGTGGCATCCACAGAGGGACCCTTCTGATGGAATCTCAGAAGGGGTCTCTCCTAGTGGACCTAGGTTGGTAGAGAGGACTTGGTCATAAAAATAACTCACCAGAGTGATGAGGTAGAAAAGCCGGCATTCCTCCCTGGTCATCAGGTGTTGGAGGATCATGGCCTGGCTTCTCTGCCCCGTAGCCATAATTCAGAGAGAACAGAGCATTGCTCAGTGTAACTCTCTTACTTTGAAAAAAGGTTATCTGCAACATTCCTCTTATTTGGTGCCTCCTTTCTGCTTTCAGTTCAGCAACAGCCTCGGAAGATAGACAGACTGGAGAGCATTGGCCCCATTTCATGAAGGAGGAAACGAGATTAAGGTAGAATGACTTTTCCCTACAAGAAGTCAAATCATTGTATTATGCACCAGATGAGTCCAAACAACCAAGTGTTTCCAGTCTTCAGGCTGCTGCTGGAAATGCAAAGGTAGGTGGAAATTTGAGGTTGTTAGATTCCCAGCCATTTGACATGATGAGCCTGGCAGGGACACAGGGTTTTGCAGGACATGTATGCCTCTCGTCCTCCCTTAGGCAGGATATCTGGAGTATGGGTAAGAACCCTGGAGGCCTTGTTCTTATGCATGTGGTGAGGACAACATGGGGAATTGTTCTTGTCCAGGACACGTGAGCCATGATTGCCTCTCGCCTGTTTTGTTTTCCTGCTCTTCAACACAGCTGGTTCTGTTCTCCATAAAACAGGGATGAATCCCTCACAGGGGAATAGGTCTTGTTTTTGTTTTTGAGAAATGTAATTAAAATCTGGAAAGAGTTCACTAGTTCTGGAGAGAAGATAAGCCCTTGCTCTGTGGCTCATCCCCACCTCTGTTACCGCGGATGCTTTTGAGTATACTGTTCTTCAAAGGGTGCTCTTGTTTTATTTCAGAGTAATTAGTATTTATTAGGTTAGCAATTTTTAATGAGACAGGCAATTAGAGCTCAGTGCGCTGGCAACATCGCAAAGTAAATAGAAGGCCAGGAGGGTGGGGACCCAGCGCAAAGGGAAGCTAAAGGGTCACCCATACCTTTCCAGTGATCCTGGAGGCACAGGGACAGCAAGACAACAGGACATGGGGCTTATTGGGAGAGTGCGGGCTGGACGGGTGCTCCTGTCAGCCTGGAATTGCATTCATTTTCGTGTTTAACTCTCTCAGCACCCAATGATAAGAAGCTGCTCTCCAGGAAGGCCTGAAAAGCCCCTGCGTCTCCATTAAACTAACATATTTATGGGCTTTTTGGTGTACAAGGTCCTTTTATTTGATTATCACAAATTCTGAGACTTGTATATTATTATCCGTTTTTGACAGGTGAGGAAATTGAGGGCCAGACAAGTTAAGAGCCATAAACTTAAACAAAGCCTGTGTTTACTGGCAGAGTTGTATGGAAACCCAGGCGTGCCCCTTCCATGGCACCGTGCTGCATCTCAACCTTGAGCATAATGAGGTGCGACAACCAGAAACGGGGTCTGGACCAAAAGATAGATGATGCATTTTGTGTGGCAGACAGGTTGCTGATGCATTCAGTGAAGAAACAATCTCCTGACATTTTGCATTTCGTTGCGGGCAGTGTAAGGTGAGGGAGACAGAGACTAATTAGATTGCTGGGAAACAGAGAAGGGAGTAGCAGCAAGATGGGAAGGAAGCTGAGAACTGGAAGGAGGACACATCCTCAGGGATCAGACAGCTGTGTGAAATGGGGGACGACCAGGATGCCCTTTAAGAAGGGGAAATAGAAGCTGAGTGTCAGTCTAGGTGCGTGCCTAACTAGAATAACCAGAGAGAGTTCAGAGAAAATGAGACCTGGGGAGTGACAGTGACCTCTGGCACTCAGACAGTGGTAAGGCTCATTGAGATGAATGCTTGAAATCCAGTTCTCTGCAAAGCCAGGAAAGGAGACCGTGCAGATCCCGATTTACCTTCTGTTTCTAGCTCCACTGTGTGTCTCTTCTCAGAGCCATAAGATTTTCGGAAGGCACCAGCTGCCTTAATTAGATCGGCAGGGCCACAGTCTCTCTTTAATCTTTTAGATGCACTCAAATGGCCTGTTTCTTTTATGTAATTAAGCATGTGGAATGTTTCTTATAGAGGATAAATAGTCATTTTCTACTTTGGTCCTTAAAATAAGAAATCCGATCTTTTTTGGAAATGATGGAAAGAGGCTGTGTCTTCATTCATATCAATTCTTGAGTCCTGTAGATAGGAAGAGGGGCTTCACTGGTCTGGAGGAAGGGGTAAAGGGACTGAGCGTAGGTGTCGTGGGTTGTTCTGGGCTCTCTCTATCGGCATATCCAGTCTAAGATAGCGTGCTTTTCCTTTCGCTCCTGTCCTCCACGGGGTAGGCAAACCTAGGTGAAGCCCAAGTCAGTCTTGGCAACTCACTGGACCCTTAGCCCCTCTGTGATTAATCAGGCAGGAGTCAGTTTCAGTTCTCCTTCAGCTGCTTGGGTGGGCATCTGCTCTGCCTACCTGACCTTCCCATTGTGTATATTCCGTGATCTTTATGCTTCCCAGAGGAGACAATAGCTATGCTGTGATGTGAAGAATTACTGGGAATCAGAAAAGAGAAGACGCATTGGAAGAGCATCCAAACAAAGGGCATGGCATGAGCAGTAGGGAGGAAGAGATGGGATGACAAAGGTAGGGATGGGCACGTGCCGCTGTTTCCACAGCACAGGAGGTGAGGTGGGGAGTGGTAGGAGTCAGATTGGAGTGGTCAGTTTGGTCAATATCATGGGATCCTTAGATGCTGAACTCTGGAGCTCTGGCTTTATCATGCACACTAATGAGCCCTAAAATACTTTTCTTAGAAAACCAATCCCGTGAAATGCCCCAAGAAAAAGTCCTGGGGCCAAGTGTGTTTGTGTAATATCTATTAAACAATAGCCCACTGGGCACTGAGAAGTCCTCAAAGAAAACTGTTCAGTTTATTAACTTGGTAACATTTGTTAACATTCTGAAAAGCCATTTGTTAAAAAACCTCTTTGGTAAAATACTGCCTCTGGGCAACCGTGAGTCTTTGAAAGATCTTAAAGAAGGCAGTAGTTCTGTAGGATTGATCTTTAACAGTGTGGAGAACGGATTTGAAGGAAACAAGGCTGTATATAAGAGACTAGTGAGGCAAGGGTTACAGGAATTCAGGGAAGAGATGCTGAGGCTACGCACAGCACTAGGTGATGTTACGAAGTGAGTGGTTTCAGAGACATTTAGGAGATAGAACCATCGGAACCTGGAAATCTATTGGATACAATGCATAAGACAAAAACGGCTTCCAGGTTAAATCAGGTGGATGGTCATGTCACCAACTAAGGAAATAGCACTTTGATGTGTCAACTTTGAGGAGTCAAGACTGTGTCAAGGAATAGATCAGGTATGCAGATAGATTTGATTCTGGCTCAAAGAATCAAATCTATCTGCATCGGGTGGATGATACAGTCTTTGGAGTTGTCTGTATTTAGCTGGCAAGTTGAATAAGAGCCCCCAGACGAGGGCATGTGTAAAGTTAAAAGAGTCATTATCTGCTACTATAATGTTAAGGAATAACTTCAAGGGGTAGAAAGACGAGGAGGTACCCATGAAAAATTCTGGGAAAGAATGAAAGTGGTATGAGATAAACCAGAAGCTGTTGCTCTGTAGAAGTCATGGGGGTGGGAGATTTAAGAACAGTGAGAACACGTTGACTCAGGGAGAGGAGCATCACACACTGGGGGCAGTTGAGCGGGGTAGGAGAGTGACAGTGGGGGGTAGGGAGGGAGGGGAGGGTGGGGAGAGATAATATGGGGAGAAATGCCAGATATAGTATGCACCTAAAGTGAAATAAAGAAAAAAGAAAAAAGAAAAACATAGTGAGTTGCAGAGTCAAAACTAACAGGCGGGCATAGTGAGATGAGGCATGGAGGAAGAATTTGGCCATTGGTTGTCGGAAGTTGCCTAATAACCTTCCTGAGAGTGGTTTCAGGAGGGCAGCAGAAAGGAAAGCTGATTTTAATGGGCTTAGAAGTGAATGGACCTCAGTGAATGTCATGAAAGGCAAGTCCTTTGACAGGTAGGGAAGAGAAAAACATGATGGTATGACAGCTGAAGTGAGAAAGATCTAAGCATGGAGCCGGTTAAGAAGGGCAGGCTAGAGGTGCAGGAAAAGAGGAGACAATTTATGGAACAAGAGGAGCAATGGAGTTAGTTGAAAAAGGACAAGTGGAAGGTTTTGACAATGGAGTAAGGAGCTTAGTTGAGGAAAGACCATTTATTTTAGTATATTTGGTCAATGTAGTTGCATGATTTTCCTCCTGCTTGGCAATCTAGCATTGTAACAGAGAAGGAGGGCCCTGCCTTGATGGAGTGATGGAGTTTCACCAGCTGGTTACAGGGCACAGAGAGGCGTAGGGAATTGAGAGTGTTGGTGAAAGAATGGCTTAGAAAGTCCATGTGGAATAAAAGCTCCAGAGGGATGAAAAGTGGACACAAAGGAAGCCAAAGACTGGGAGAGAAAGGGTAGGCTGAAGAAGGAAGAGTGCTAATGAGGCCAATCTCATATGAAGGCTTGAGAAGATGGGATAGTTAGATCAGAGTAGAGAATACTAGACGTTACGACTTCCAGAGGGAGGACTATCCCAGGGATGAAGAAATAAAGGAAGTGGCTCAGGGAACAGATACTGAAAGGTCAATGAATTGGAGGCAGAGGTGTTGCAGGATCTGCTGCAGGGATGATACTGGAATAGATGACCTGCAAGGCCTCCCCTGGGTCTGTGACAGGATGTCCTGGAAGGTGTCAGCACACCTCCAGCGCCTGAGGTATACCTCTACCTACTCACTGGACATCCCACCTGGATGCTACACAGTCACCGTGAACTCAGCTAGACAAAAGATTGGTTTCATTGGGTTGTCTCTGAAACCTGCTTCCCTTCCTGGGCTCCCTCTCCCAATTAATGGCCCGCCACCTATTCAATAACTCAGGTCAGAAATCTCCCAACACAAGCCTCGTCATCCTATCTTTGATATATCCTATATTCCCGTGCTCTCCCCTTCGTATTTCCCCGATACCATTACCACTTCACCCTCATGGGCCTCTGTTCTACCACAGTGACTACAGCCTACCTGGTTTCCCTGCCATGGAAAGCTGCCCCTAGTCCCTTCATTCTGCCTTCAAGGTGCTCCTGCAGTGATTCCCTTAAACTGTTACTCAGAGCATGCCATTTTTCTGCTCAACAATAGAAGTTTGAACCCTTGATTAAACATTCAAGGCCCTTCAATATCTGCCTCCAACCTCATTTCCACCTTCATTTTCTGTCTTCTATTCACACATCTTCAAGTTCCAGCTGAAGGAGTCTATCTCTTGTCTGCGGCTTCTGAGTGTTCTGACTCTTTTTCTTTCTTCAGGATATTGCTTCTGCCTAGAAAGGCTTCCATCTCTCCTGATACACCCTTTAAAATCCCACCCCCTTTTTTTAGGACCAGCTCAAATGTTACCTCTTCCATTTAGCTAATAATCTCCCTTTGCCTCTCTCCAACTAAAAGTAATATGCTCCTTTTGTAAATTCGCAAAGGACTTCAATGAAATTTCATGCAATTAGAGCATTTTGTCTGGGCTTCTGGTCAATGCCATGCACATCTGACTTTCCCTGTTATGCTATGAGCAATTGGGAGTAACAGCCAAGTATTCATGCTTTTCCACATTGCTTCCTTTGAGGTAATGAGGGGGCCTATAGTTAGAACCAAGTGGGGATCTCAGCTCTACCACTTGGAAGCTGTGTGACTTGAGTAAGTTTCTGAACCACTCTGAGTTTTAGTTTCCTCAACACTAAAATGGGGATAATGATACTGACTTCCCAGCACTGCTGTGAAAATTGGCACATTGTAGGTGCTAAATAAACATTTCCCTTCCCTATGAAGTCACAGTTTTGAGTATGTGAAAAAAGAAATGGAATGGAGGGAATCAGATGTTACTCATGACTCTCTTTTGGAGAGGACCTGTGTCCCCACCCAGACTTCATGTTGAAATGTAATTCAACTGCTGGAGATGGGGCCGGTCCAGTGGTAGGTGATCGGATCATGGGGGCAGTTTCTCATGGTTTAACACATCCCCCTAGTGCTGTTCTTGTGATAGAGTTCTCAGGAGATCTGGTGGTTTAATAGCATGTGGCACTCCCGGCCCTCAGGTTTCCTTCTGCTCCAGCCATATGAGATGTGCCTGCTTCCTCTTTACCTTCCTCCATGACTAAAAGTTTCCTGGGGCCTCCCGAGAAGCTGCTTGCTTCCTGTACAGCCTGCAGAACTGTGAGCCAATTAAACCTCTTTCTTTATAAATTACCCAGTCTCAAGTATCTTTCATAGCAGTACAAGAATAGACTAATACAACCTGTTCACTGGGCAAGGGAAAGAAGCAAGGGGGTAGGACCAAAGGAGATTTCTCCTCTTTTACTTGCAGGATTTTCTTGAATTAACGTCTGTTATGTTTTAAGCTAGAAAGCATTTCTAGAAGTGTATGTATATGCATAAGTACCTACATCTAAGTGTTTCTATACATAAAACATAAGTTTATAAATACTTATATATATGTACATGTATGTATACACATACTTATGCATGTATATGTGTTTATATATATGTATGTATATAAGCATATCTATGTATGCGTATGTATACACACAAACTTATTTTATATTAGAAAAGCCTCTCTTCACTGACCACTCCAGAAATGATTTGGGCCTGCTCTTGAGTTTTCATTTGCAGGCTGCCAGCTAAGGCTGCTTTAAAATGATCATCTCTCTGAACAGGCCTGAAGTTACCCAGATCCTCTATGGAGATCCCTCTCTCCCCTCATTTTCACATTCAATTTCCTTTCATTTGTCTCTAGGGCAACCTTGCTATGAGAAGTTTTAATTGTTGTTCTCCACCAGGATTAGAAGGGGCACACAGAGCATGTTTAACAATTTGTTTTTCCTGTTGGACTGGGTGATGGACCAGCTGCATTCATGTGCTATTTCTTCCCCAGATCATGTTGCTGCCTTTCTCCTTGAGGTGGGGAGAGCCATCATGCTGAGGACCCTGAGATACACAGAGGCCCCCCAGAAGCCCTAGAGAGTGAGAGACGCTGGACAGGGATGGGGGCCAGTATGAATACAAGGTGGGAGGTAGCTGAAAGAACACTGGATGAGGAGAAAGCCCCATCTGTGTTTGGTCCTAGCTCTGCTGTGTCCTTACTTTGTGACCTCAGGCAAATGCCTTATCTTTCTGGCCCTCAGCTTAGTCACTGGGAACGTGAGAGCACAAACACCTATTTCCGAAGCCTCTTGGAGGGCTAAGCAAAGGTCATTAGAGACCCCAGCCACAGTCTCTCTGCATGAAGTAAAGGCTTGATAGATGAAAATCACATACACTCATGGCTCCTCATCTGACTGGAGAATATGCCTTTTCAGAGAATGCTGGCATTCACGTGACATTCAGTTTCTGGGCAAGCACCTACTAGGCATGTCCAGATGAAGTGGACATGTGTGCCTCTGTCCTCAGGATGTGATAGTCTAGTGGAGCTTAGGAAAGGCTGAGTAGATATTGTCAGTCCTCACATCCAGAAGAGTTGGCTGGGCCAAGCAGGGTTCCAGGGAGTGCATCCCAAAGGCTGCAGAAGACTCCAGAAAGCAGCAGGGGCAACCCATGCCCAAGATCTGACTCCAGAGGCATAGCCTCTGCCCCTGAATATTGACACTCTTCTTTCACAGAGGAAGAAACAGAGGCCCAGGAAGGTTCAAGTGTCCCATCCAAAGATACAGGTTCTGCCTGACATAAGGAACTCAGTAGCCACTTCCTGTATAAGTTAGTAAACAGATGATGATGATGCTCTTACTGCCAACTGGTCTTCAGAAGGCTTCCGGTCCTCCCCACCCTTCCACAATCTATTCTTCCCACTTGATTACTTGATCTCATCATTGTCCTGAGGAGCTGTCCTCATTCCTGCATGCCCTAGTGCAAACACCTTTAATGGGCACCCATAGCGCATGCAAGTCCTGGGACAATTCATTGCTCTACAAAGCCTAATTTCAACTCACCTGCCAAAGCTTACCTCTGATTACAAAGTTCTTCTTGGTGGCCTCCTCTCAAGCACCCTAGGCTCCTATTGCTATAACCTTCACACTCCTCATTGTTTCCTTCCTCCATGCCTTTGTTTGCCTTAGTCCTTTCCTCACCATTTCCTTTGCTTTGGAAGCTCCTCCTCAGCACCTCCTGACTTTGAAGTTCTAATTAAATGTGACTTCCTTAGAAGGAACCATGTCCTGTGCTCACAAAACACTACCTATGCCTCTAGAGTTGCCCCTTCAAACCTTGCCATGGAGTGGAGCCATTTGTGTTCATTCTCCACTCATAAGTGAGCTCCTCAAAAATGGGAGAATGAGACTGATTCGCCTCTGTGATCCCATCTCCCACCCAGGGTTTGGCATGGAGGAGGTGCCCGGTATGCTCTTACTGAATGAATAAATAAATGAGCGTAGTTCCTGTTCACCTGCCAGGAGCTTGGGGTAAACAGGGCTTGGTGGGGTGGGGTGGAGTGGTTGACTGGGGGAATTGAGAGCATATGTGTGGCTGAGAGGAATGGGCTATAAAGGCTGGGAAGAAGGCTGGGCTCAGACAAGGAGCTATCTGTGTTTGGTCCCAGCTCTGCTGTGGTACCTGCTGTGGTGAGAATCCGGACCAGCCTGTGGGTTGTGTGTCATAGGTGCCATGGGGGAGGTGGTGGGTAGCCATCACAATGTCTATGATGTGCCCGAACTTGTACTGGATTCATCCCATGCCTTCCTTCGTCTGCTCCTTATAATGACCCTATAAAGCAGGTTTCATTATCACCCTCAGTTATTATTATTCTTATTTTTTCAAACAAAGAATTCAAGACTAAGCTAGGCGTAGTGGTGTGCGCCTGCAGTCCCAGCGACTAGGGAGGCTGAGGCAAGAGAATCACTTGAACCCGGGAGGCAGAGGTTGCAGTGAGCTGCGATCGCGCCACTGCACTCCAGCCTGGTGACGGAGCGAGACTCAGTCTCGAAAAAAGAAAAGAATGCAAGACTAAGAAGAGTGAAGTATGAAGTAATTCACCCACAGACACCCAGCTGGTGAGTGGCAGACCTGGAAGTCAAACTAGTTCTGTTTGGCATCAGAATTTATGCTGTCGGCCACCTCACCACATTCATGTGACATCCAACAAAGTGGTGCCTTCACCTGCTACTAAGTCTTGCTCAGGGCTAGTTCCAGAGCCAAGACTAGCAAGTGGACAATGATCTACGAAGCACGAAGTGAACAGATGTCATGTAAATATCTTGGGTCTCTGCATGCATGTATGCATTGTATATGTTTACTAAAGACCTTGTTACAGTGCTTTTAGGCATGGCTCACTTTATAAAGGTCATCACAGTTGGCCAAGCTATCTAGCATCCTTTACTCATCTGATACTCACACCTGCTCAATGATGCTGGTATCATTATTCTCCATAATGATTCTTCCATCATTTTACAGATGGGGTTCAGAGAGATCAAGTGCCAGATCCATAGTCACACTCTAGTTAATTGATAGGACCGAGAATTCAATACATGCCCATTATCTTCTCTTACAAGTCTTGGGGTATTTCAGTGTAATTCGATAATGACAACACCTTCTCTGTCCAAAAGGGGTGAATAGAACATCAAGCTACCACAAAGGCTAGGTAGGCTTACTAAACTTAAACCCTGAAATTGGACTGACTTAACTACCCAGTTGCAGCAGCTGGAGTAAGACAGGACACTGGGTCTATTTGGAGAGGGATCTGCCCAGATTAGCTTTAGGACATGGAGAAGCAGAGAACTCATGTTCCTATAAACAGGTTCACTCTCAAGATGAAGACAAGGAGTCAGCCTCAGCCTGCCTGCTTTATTTTTTCATATTTGCCCATCAAATAAGTCACTTCAGCCCCCAAAGAGATTTAGTCAAGGAGCAGAGAAAGACTTCTAGTAAAATTCTCTCCTTATGGAAGGAAATAGGAGACATTGGGAGATACATTAATCATGCTCCTTTTTTAACAGGGCAAATATCAAAAATTAGAAATGAGTTCCCGGCTGGGTGCAGTGGCTCACACCTATAATCTTAGCACTTTGGGAGGCTGAGGTGGGTGGATTGCCTGAGCTCAGGAGTTCAGCCTGATAACATGGTGAAACCCCATCACTACTAAAATACAAAAAATTAGCAGGGCATGGTGGTGTGCACCTGTAACCCCAGCTACTTGGGAGGCTGAGCCAGGAGAATTGCTTGAACCTGAGAGGCAGAGGTTGCAGTGAGCTGAGATCGCACCACTGCACTCCAGTCTGGGTGAAGAGGGAGACTCTGTCTCAAAAAAAAAATAGAAATAAGAGTTCCCACATGATAGCTAGCAAGAATCACTGAAAATGCTGGACCCACTGTCAATGCTGGGTTGTTGCAAAGAAAATGTTTATCTTGCCTAACTTTAAAGTCACACATCCCTGGAAACTTCCAACTAGAACACAGCTGGTGAAGCAGACACCCTCTCTCTGAAGCCTGGTTGAAAATGACCTCCTTTAAATTTCCTCACTGAGAATCTGTCCAGCAAGAACGATGGCAGAAGAGAGTCAGGGAGAATTTTCTAGCTGATTAAACTAGGGATAGAAAATTAAGACAAGGGCTTTCTTGTGATCAGCAAGAAGCTATGATAGAAAAGAATGCCTTTAAAATTTGAAGTGCAAACCTAGAAAACAGAAAATTTTTAGGGGGTTTTGATGTGAAATTTCACATCAAAGTTGCCTGAAGTTCCAGAACTCTTCTGAAGTTCCAGAAATCTTATGAAAATAAGATTTTAAATAATGTAGAAAGGAACCATCTATACTGATGGGTTCAGGATATGCTAACCCAAAATATGGCATCTTGGAGTTTGAGAAAATGGTAGAAGCAGGAAGGTCATTCTCATCATCTGCCTCCCTTTCCCCTTGAAGCAGTTCTCCTTTGAGAGGCACCCTCCCTGTACTGGAAGAAAGGAACATTCTTATCTTGAAGACAGAGGGTCACAGAGAAGAATCTGAACAGGACTTGCTAAGCTCTCATGCCATCTTTGTCCAGTTCTATTTCTCCAAAGCTACCCACTCGTCATTGAACTTAGCATAACAATTTTACAACCTTACATATTTCTTTAGGTCTTCGTTTTCCTTAGGAAGGCTCCCATGTCACGTAAAACTTAAATGAAATAAATCTGTATGCTTTCTTCTTGTTAAACTTTGTGAGGCCTCAGCCACAAATTCAGTGA
Source organism: Cheracebus regulus (assembly GCA_963574635.1). Lineage (NCBI taxonomy): Eukaryota > Metazoa > Chordata > Mammalia > Primates > Pitheciidae > Cheracebus > Cheracebus regulus. Next base: position 44,185 of record CAUYQU010052042.1, read on the forward strand.
TAGATGAAGAAAAGATATTCTTCCTCCTCTACGGTACCTAGAAATACAGTAGGTTAAATTTAACTGATAATAATTACTGGAAAATACCAAAGTATCCCTGGGTGTTTATCCCTTTTTTAAAAAACCAGCTTGATGGAGGCATAATTTACATATAATAAAATTTACCAGTTTTGAGTGTATAATTTATAAGTTTTGACATATATATGCAGTCATGAAATCACTAATAACAATTATTGATTAGAATAATATCAAACTCTTCCTATAGCGATTTGTGCCTTTTATAAAGCTTCATGCAATCATTCAGTGTTCTCCAAGACTTACCATATTTAACTAATTTCATAGAAAATTCTGCTTTTGATTAAGGAAAGGAGTGATTGAAAATCTTCCTTGCTATCAGTGTGCACTTTTAAATCAAAGCCATGCGGTAGGGCAGCCCAGCCTGCTGCAAGGGAAAGTTCCTCAAAGGGGGAGAAAAAACATTGGCTTGATAGCAAAGATGATAAACCTAAATTAATGAAATCACTGGAAATAGTTGAGCAGAGGTTGGCGGCATTGAGGAGTGTTGCTTCCCACACTGCACCCACACCCTCTCAGGATGGCTCACACACTCATCCCAGCGCATATTTACATAACACTTCACCGTTAGAAAGTGCTTTCACAACCATTTTACAGTTTAGAAAGTGCTATCACATCCATTAACTTATTTAATCTCTTCCTGCTTGCCCTGAAGCTAAGCAGGCCCTGAAATGAATTTACCCAGAGTTGGATCATAAAAATATTCGTCTCTGTTTGCCTGCCTCTCCCTTGCCAGGCATGGGGCTCTCTTAATGGCAAGGTGGATGGCTCCACTGCCATTGGGCTGGAAATGAGTCGGGGACTATTCATCATTTCTTGGGTTCCATCCCCACCAAACACTGGGTGCCAGGGGCTAATGAACCAGGGAGTCTGATCCAACTGTAATTTGGAGCTCTGGGCTCTGCAGCCAAGTCCCTGCTGCTCTGGCTGGGATTTGGGGGAGTATCGAAGGGTGACGCAGAAGAAGGATCCAGAATGAGTTTCGAGAAAAAAATCTTCGCATTCTTCTTCTAAAGCTTAATTGTGGGGGTAAGGGAGTCTTCGGATGACAAAGGGCTGAAGATCTCCATCTCCAGAGGACATGCTCTGCAAGCTTCGGACATGCACAGAGATGAGAGGGGGGATGAAGTATGCCAAACCTCACCGCAACTCCCAAGTAAAACCAGGGAAAACCAGGTTACCATGTTATGTCAAGGTCACCCAGGGGAATGACAGGAACAGAGAAACTGGATTCTACTGCCGACTGTGGTGTCAAGTTGCTGTTCACCCTTGAACAAGCCTTTTGCCTTCTCTGATCTTCAATTATTTTATTTGTAAAGGGAGGAAAGTTGATGATTTGATTTCTGTGTGTCTTCTAGAACTGAAATTATAGGAAGGGGAACTAAGGAAGGAGATAGGGAGAAGTGGTTTGAACGGTGGGCTGAAGAAGGGGGAGGCTTCTGTGTGTGCTCTGTAGGTACAGGAACCTCAGTATCACAATCTTCTTCTCCCCTCCCAATGACTCTAATCACCCCCTCTCTCTCCTCTCACTGTGTGTGTGTGTGTGTGTGTGTGTGTGTGTGTGTGTTCATCCTCCCCTCTTAGATCCTTCAAGCATAGAACCCTGAGAGATTGCTTCAGTTTTCAACACGCCAGTTTAGTATACATGGCAAAGGCTTTGGAGCAGGTGGATATTGATTCAAATACTCCATCCTCATGAGCCGGGCATTCCTCACTCTCTCCCTTCTGATCCATTCCTGCAAGGAGGGATATGGCCACCTATCTTGCAGGACTGTTGAGAAAATGAGATGAGATGCATAGAAAAGCCACCTAACACACTGAAGCCCCTTCATGGGTGGCAGCTATATTAAATAATAAAGAGAATCAAGACACTGACATTGTCCCTCCATTGTCCCCATCGTATTCCATAGGGGCTGCCAAGGCAACACCAGAAGCATAGCTGGACCATTTGTCCTAGAAGCCCTTCCTCCCCATCTCTCTGCAAAGGAGAACAGGTTTAGAGTAGAAGCCTAGGAGCCATGCCCCAGACACATGCTTACCAGCTATCGAGTATGAGCCCCCGAGCCAGTGTTGTGTTTATGTATTCACTCATTCACTTGGCAGGCATTTGTTGGACTGACTGTGTGCTGGAGGGGTGCTTGTAAGCCCAAAGTTATAACAAGGATGTGCAGTGCCAACTCAACCAGCCTCAAGGGTTGACATGAGGCCCTGAGGAAATGATATCTGGAAGCACTTGTTGGGATTGAAGGAGCATTTTGAGTATTGAGCATTATTATTACTATTAGTAAAGTTATTACTATAGTGATACACAAGGAAGGGTATAATAAAGGATAGATGAGGAAGGAACGGCCAGAGAGACCGTGGTGGGAGGGGCTTATTTAGGGATCCAGCTCAGTGTGTCAGTAGGATTCTAGCTGGGGAGGAATAAGGCAGTAGGTTCTCGCCTCTGGAAGGGCAGGACCAATCCCTGATACTGCACATCCCCCATCCCTAGTGCCCAACCAGGTGCCAGGCATAAGGGGTTTCCAGAAAGGATGGAAGGGAGAGACGGATGTGGCAGCCGTTTTTGCTGAGGGAATGGCATAAATAGAGGGGTGTGGGCAGGAATGCTGCATGCATGTTTGGGGGAGTGGACTCCCCTGTGGTCTGAAGGAGTCTGGATGTCCAGGAGTTCCTAAGGGGTTGTGTCATTTTCGGAAACAAGATCTTCCACATCCCAGCTACTGTGAGGGCTGGAAGTTACCCTTTCACTGCAAGTGTCCAGTGTTCAGCAATGGGATACAAGGTGCAGTTTGAAATGGTTGCAGTGCATGCTTCTTGCTAACTGTCCCATGGAATCTCAGTCAATAAGATACCAGAACTAAAAAAATTGCCTATCTGAACACTTAGGAAAAAATAATAACATAGCATTTCTAATCATTTACTAAGTTTCAGTCATTGTTCTAAGTCATTTATTATGTGTTAGTCTATGATCGCATCCATTTTACAGATAAGGACATGGTAGTATACAAAGATTAAGTGAATTGTCCAAAATCACGCTGCTGGTGAGTGTCAGAGGCAGGATTTGAACCTAGGCATCTGGGTTCCAGAGGCCACCATTTTAACTGCTACAGCATATTACCCTCGACAAAATAGATGTGGTTCCATGTGAGCTTACAGACTAGTGGTAGAGAGGTTCAGAGGTTCAAAACCAATTGACAAACAAAATCAATTTTAAAGAAGACAAGTGTTGAGACAGGGATTCGCCTGAGAGACTCTTTTTGGGTGGGATGGTCGGAGGAGGACTCTCTGACGAGGGAGCATTTGAGTGAGAGGTGAAGAGTGAGACGGGGCCTCGGAAGAGTGTCCAAGGTGGAAAGACAGCCCGAGGCAGTGGAAAGCTTGTCGTGTGACGGGAGCCAGTGGGAGGAAGGCTGACCACAGGGTGCGGGGAGCGAAGAGAGTGAGGAACTCGAAGTGGGAGTGGTTCTGATCTGATGGGGCTGCCAATTTCCAATCAGCTGCTGATTAGAAGGCATAAACTAGGAGCGGGAAAGACACAGGAATTAGCCCACAGCAGGTAGTAGTGGGGGTGAAGCTGATGTAAGGAGAAACCCAATCAGCTACATAAAGTACTTGCAGACACAAGCCACAAAGCAGCCCGTCACAGAAATGGCTGATTCTTGGGCTGAAAAAGGAGGATTCAAGATGAGCCTGGAGCACCTTAGTATGCTGCAGTGTCAGAGAGCAAGGATGTGTGCAAAAGAAAACCCACAGCGATGGGGGTCTGTCAAAGGGAGGCAGGAGCCAACTGAAGGAGATCCCAGTGGCCAATGCTCGAACAATTTGAGCAACGTGATCAATAAAGGAGTATTAGATTATAATCCAAATTATAGAATAAATGTCCGTGATCCCATACCCCATACTGATATAAATATGTGATTGAATAAATACATAAATGAGACATCACAGGCAAATCTCATAGGTAGAATTTCAAATAATTTATACAGATGTTCTGCCCTTAAGAAGGTAGAGAACTGCTGACTCTGGGAACACTGCCTAGGACTAGGAGTTAGCCCTGTTCTGCAAGGGGCTTCCAAATATTAGGTGCCCCCCCCCAAAAAAAAAAGAGAAAAGAAAAGAAATAGAAATAGAAAAAAAAAAGCTTGAACTTAACTCTCCAAATCCCCACTTCTGAAGTGTCAGCTCCACAAAGTGACTTCCTTTGAAGGAACATGGCATGGAAAGGGGGAGGAGGAACGAGTAACTTTACAATTGAGAAATCTAACAAGCACTACCTATGCCAGGTGGTCAAGGCCAGCATCAACAGTGGTACATTGTGAGAACAGTATGCACCCACCCTTGGTAATGATGTGAGGAGCTTTGTGATCTTCTTCCCCAAACCTCATAACCCCAGTCTGATCATGAGAAAAATAGCCAAATCCAACTGAGGGACAGTCTACAAAATACCTGAGGGTCATCCTCAACATAGTCAAGGTCATCAAAAACAAGGAAAGCCAGAGAAATCATCACAGCCAAGAGGAACCTAGGAGGATGGACAACTAAAGAGCAATGGGATATCCTGGGTGGAATCTTGGGAATGAAAAAAAAAAACCTACCACAGTTTAAAAACTGAGGCAATCTGAACAAAGTATGGATATTAATAAATAATAAGTTACACTATTGGTTCATTAACTGTGACAAATGTACCATGCTAACATAGGGTGCTAAGAAGAGAAAAAACTGAATGTGGAGGATATGGGAACTCTGTACTATCTTCACACTTTAAATCAAATGCTACTCTAATATAAAAAGTTTACTTTAAAAATTCCACTGACTGGCTTCATTCAGTGGACAGACAAACAGTTGTGTACTCCTTCTCAGAATCTATGTGTCTCCTTATATTCTAAAATGATGCATATTCATTTGAAGTTTATAATGTTGAAAAAGTGACATCTTAAAACTAATTTAGTTTCAGAGGGCAGGGATGAATATAATACATTTAGAATGATGCTGAAGCTTCTTTAGCCCCATTCAGGAGTGGGCATTTGAAGAGTTAAGTTCAACCTTTTTTTGTTTCTATTTCTATTTCTTTTCTCTTTTTTTGCGGGGCGAGTGAGGGGGTCACCTAATATTTGGAAGCCCCTTGCAGAACAAGGCTAACTCCTAGTCCTAGGCAGTGTTCCCAGAGTCAGCAGTTCTCTACCTTCTTAAGGGCAGAACATCTGTATAAATTATTTGAAATTCTACCCATGAGATTTGCCTGTGATGTCTCATTTATGTATTTATTCACAGTGGTTAAAAAGTCACTGGTGCTTAGCAGTAATATTGGTGTCTCTGTCTGTTCTGCAGCTATAACAAAATACTTCAGGTAATTTATATAGATAACAGAATTTTATTTTTCACAGTTCTGGAGGCTGGGAAGTCCAAGGTCAAGGCACCAGCAGATTCAGTGTCTGGTGAAGGCTCTCTCTTTGCTTCCAAGATGGTGGCTCTTACAGCATCTTCACATGGCAGAAAGGGTGTAAAAGAGCTGCTTCCCTCACATTAGTACAGGAAGTTCTCTTTATACAGTTGCCAGTCCCATTGATAAGAGTGGAGTTGTCATGGCCTAATCACCTCTTAAAGACCTCACTTCTAAATACTATTGCATTAGAGATTAAGTTTCAACATGAATTTTGGAGGGACACAAACATTCAAACCATAGCAGCTGGCTTAGCACTGAAAGCTCAGACTTGGCCGTTAAACAGACCTGGGTTTAAGTCTCATCTACCAGCAGTGTGGCTTTGGATAAGTCCACTCAATCTCTCAGGGCCTTGATTTCTCCACCAGCAAAATGGGAATAAAGTATCTGCCTTATATTCAACACTTTCCTTAGGATTAAATGAAATAAAATACGTGAAGCACCTTGCAAAAGCTGCAAGTTTCCTGGCCCCTGGTATGCGCTGCATAAATCACTTCCCAGAAAGTCATGTTCAGGTCAGCACCTTGCCTTGGATACGATTAGAGTTGTCTGGGTTACTTAAACTTTTACCAGCGTACAAATCACCCAAGGATCTGGATGAAAGGCAGAGTCTGGTTCAATAGGTTGTGGGTTAGGGTAGACACCACATTTCTCACAGGTTCCCAGGTGATAGCCACAAAGTTGCTGGACCTGCAAGCTCAGGACCTCAGCTGTGGAGCTCACATTGACCAAAACCATGTGGTGCTCTGGGCAAGCGACCTTCCCTCACTGAGGATTACTCTCCCACCTGTAAAACAAAACAAAGAAATGCAAAATAAAAACAAGAACTATTTACTCTCCAAGAGCATAGATTTGCTTCTCAGTGTGACAGGTCCGCCCTGTGCTGCCTGGCTCTTTAGCTGTACACGCAGCCCTGGGAGCTGTGACAGTTGCTGCACGGTCCCCTGCCTTTAGGGCTTTCTCAGGGGGTGACCGCTTTCTTGCTTAACTCCCCCACTGCTTAAGGGTTATAAAGATCATAGTGCAGACCTCTAAAAGACTCAAGGGAAAACAAAAAAAAACGAAATCTAAACAGAACAAACTGCATTATTTTCATCTGAATTCCTTTCCTCGTGGCTCATTTTGACATGGGGAAAATAAATTGCCATTTACCCCCCAAACCAGCTGTTTCCAGTCAGAGCGAATAGATCATGATTTAATGGAGACAGCCATCTGTTACAGGGTAAAAATCCTAATGAAGTAATATATGAATCAGAACAAAATTAGCCATCAAGTCATTAGACCTCTGTAACTGTTGAAAGGAACAGGGAGTCATTGCCACATGGGACAGTCCTCTTCTAAGCACGAGCCTGCAAGGAGAAACCCATCCCTCCCCTGGAATGCTACAGCCCAACCAGGAGGGATGGGAGGATTCTGGGGTGCTCATTGAAATAAATAACCTGCTTTCAGAGAAGCCCTGGTGTCCTATGTAATGAACGCACCTCGCGTCTGTCCAACATGTCAAACAGTTTGCCAGATGCTTTCGCAGCCAGGAGGACCTGAATCCTCCCCTGCTCACCACTTGGGTAGGTCTGGCAGTGGGAGCTGCAAAGACCACAGCCGGAAAGGAGCCAAGGCAAGGCCAGCATCCTGGTGTTTGGCTTCCACATCCTGCCACCGACACTGCCTCCTCCTCAGGCAAATGTCCCCAAGGAGTGTGTGTTATCCCAGATTAATGAGAGACTCTAATGACGAGCCCCTTGGCTCTGCAAGATTGGATGCCTCTCTTGAGTCTTTCTGATACTAAGGGGATGACTCTAGCACACTGCAAAGCTGCTGGAAGTTCTCTGCACCACATTCTATTTGGCCAGAGGACCAGCCAACTGAGAGACCCTGGCTGCCTTTCACTGCTGTTCCAGCAAAGCTTATAGCTCTGTGTAATGCACATAATAAGTACTCAATAGCTCAATGTTGAATGGATGAAGAATACATGAAGAACCTTGAGAAGTCCCTGCATCCCTCTTAACTAACCCTCAGAACTCTAGAGAAAAAATGTTTAATTGTTCCCTCTTGCCTATAACATAAAGCCCTTAAAATATCACCTTTATCAAAAGCCTTTAAATAGAGACAAGTTGTACCACTAGACAATGCCCTCTCCAAACCCACAGGCAAAGATCACAGAGTTTTCTTCTCCATCCCTTGCCAGCTCTGGGACTATTCTATGGTCACAGCTTTGCTAGGGATAAATAATAGTTCATCTTCATTTCAGCTTACATGCTGTTTGTTACTACAGAGGAGGGGAGGTGCATTTTCCTATAAGTCTCCCTACTAATTCTGCCCCCTTTTGGAAATTGTATCCTTTACTCATTTAGTTATAGAAAACTCCGTTTTTCTTATTCATGCATTTTTTTTTTTTTTGAGACAGAATCTCACTCTGTTGTCCAGGCAGGAGTACAGTGGCTGACTCTCGGCTCATTGCAACCTCCGCCTCCCAGGTTCAAGCAATTCTTGTGCCTCAGCTTCCTGAGTAGCTGGGATTACAGGCATGTGCCACAATACCTGGCTAATTTTTGTAATTTTAGTAGAGGCAGAGTTTCACCATGTTGGCCAGGCTGGTCTCGAATTCCCGACCTCAGGTGATCTGCCCATCTGGGCCTCCCAAAGCACTGAGATTACAGGTGTGAGCCACGGCACCCGGACATGAATTTTTTATATAATCAAAATATTAACTCTTTGCTGCAAGTATTTTTCCTACTATTTTTCTCCTCTCCTTATCCTACCTCCATGTACAGAGACCTTAAAATTTGCTGGACTGGGCACAGTGGTTCACGCCTATAATCCCAGCACTTTGGGAGGCCAAGGCTGAGTACAAGACCACCCTGGCCAGCAAGATGACACCCCATCTCTACTAAAAATACAAAATTAGCCAGTTGTGGGGGCAGACACCTGTAATCCCAGCTACTCGGGAGGCTGAGGCAGGAGAATCGTTAGAATCCAAGAGGCAGAGGTTGCTGAGATCATGCCATTGCACTCCAGCCTGGGGGACAGAGAGAGACGGGTGAGGCTAAGCATTCGAGGTCAGCATGGGCAACATAGAAACCTCTCATCCATTAAAAAACTTTTGAAAAAAAAAATTTGCTGACATCCCTTCTGCCCATTGTTTTCCCTCGGGCTTGTTTCCAGTGCTTCAATGCTTAGCAAGTCGTTTCTCCCTCCAGATGTTATAGATATTCATGTCTGGTTCTTCTGGTGGTATGTGGATGTTCTTGCCCTTACCTAACCTCTGCCATCCATCTGGAATGTATTTTGATGTGTGATATAAGAAGCTTTTCTCTAGTCTCCCGACTTCTTCCTTCTCCACGTGACCTCCGAGTTCTACACAAGTGCAGGTTAAAGCTGGACATAGACGTCGCTGTGAACCTGAGTGCATCCTGAGGTTTTTTTTTCAGGTATGTCAATTAAAAGTGTCTAATATTAGATGGCCTCAGGAAAGGAAGTCTTAGTCATCTCAGCACAGTGGAAGGAGAAACAAAACAAGGAGTTAACTATGTTGTCTTTAGGTCCTAAACTTTTACTCATTATTGAAATTCAGATCCACCCATTTTTTCTGGGAAGCTTTTCTTGTGACGCAGCCCCAGTGGGGGTTTGATACCCACCCTCTGGGCCCCATAGTATTCTGTCTTGCCTGCCTATGAGTAACCACATGGGATGGCGGCTGAGTATTGACCTGGCTGATTCTGCTTTGTCCCCCTCAGGGAAAGAACCTTGACCTTTTGTTGATTTGCTGTTGTGTCTCCAGTCCCTAGCACAGCCCTTGCTCACACCAGGCCCTCAGTAAATGCATGTTCAATCAATGTCCAAAGTCATGAATAGGTGGCACCTGTGACATTCCCCTGGCCACCCATCATGCATGGTGAACATCATCTGACACTGTTTCATGAACACTCACACCAACTAGGAGGGCACTGATGACTGTTGCATTTACCCACTAGGAAACCGAGGCTCTGAGATGTAAGGAACTTGCCTGCCATTTCTTGGGGCTTTAGTTTATGATGATTCTGCACATTCTCGCCTTATTCAGAACCTGCTTGTTCAGATGAGGACACAGAGGCCCAGGGAGAGGCCCAAGGTCACACTGTCAACATGCTCTTAGGCAGACTAATGCTGCACATGGAACAAGGATGCCTCAGGGATCCCAAACCCTCATCTCTCTCCAGCTGGGCTTCTAGTGGGCCACGCCCATGGTCTTGCAAGTGATTGGTTCTCAGAAAATAATGATTAAGCTGCACCAATTTGAACCATGATACCAACACCTACTAGTGTATCTATGAAACTTTCCACTCTTCCAAAACATTCTTGCTTTTACTGTCTTGGATCCATTAATTCTGTCATCTTTGGACACAGACCAAGTCCAAGGCTATCAGCAAAGCACCCCACAGGGCTGTTTAAATCACTGTGATTCTCAACTGCAACTGTGTGTACAAAAGGAGAGGAAATTACTGACTTTGAAAAATCTGTGTCCACATCATTAATTTTACGTGTCAACTTGATTGGGCCACAGGATGCCCAGACCTTTGGTCAAATATTATTCTGGGTGCATCTGTAAGGATGTTTCTGGATAACATTTGAATCAGTAGACTTAGGAAAGCAGTTGGGGGTGCTCATCCAATCAATGATGACCTGAAAAGAACAAAAGGCTGAGTAGGAGGAAACTCTTCCTGCCTGAGTGCTTGGACTGGAACCCTGGTCTTTTTCTTTTTTTTTGCCTTTCTGACTTTAACTGAAACTCAGCTCTTCCTGGGTCTTGCACCTGCCTGTCTTCAGCCTGGAATGACACCATCAGTTCTCGTGATTCTCCAGCTTACCAACTGTAGATCTTAGGACTTCTCAGCCTCTGGAAGCATGTAAACTGATTCCTTATAATATTCACACACACACATATATCCTATTAGTTCTGTTTCTCTGTAGAACCCTGACTAATACATCCATATAAGGAGATGGCGTCTCCAGTATCAATTAGGGGAATGTGTGCTTCTCAGGTGACGACTGACTCCTTGTGCTCCATGATTGTTTACAAAATGTTTTCATGAAATGAAGTTTGATTTCTACAAAAACCTTAGGAAGACAGAATTAATATTCTCCCATTTACATATGGGGACATTGAGGCCCAGAAAAGGGAAGTTGCTTGCCTCTGACTGCACCCATTTTCTGACTCCAGTTCTTTCCGTGCTCTCTTCTGGGGTGTGAGCTGGATTCATTGTCTTCCGCGGGTATGGCAGAACCTCTGGGGAACACAGCCAGATGAAGTTCATGTATAGTTACTTCAGTTAGAAAACTGTCCCCAGATGTAGAAGTGTGGTTCTGCACCTTATCCAATGGACTCAGTTCCTCAGGATAGAAAGTTAGGCGGCTGTAACCAGAAGGTTGTGGGTTGGCTTCAGGGATCCGAAGGTCCTGGGTGACGACATGGCTCAGGATGCAACTGAACTTGGCTGCGGAGCCAGAGGAGAGTGAAGATCATTCAGTGTGGTAGACATACAGGAGACTGCAGCAGGAAGGGAGAAAGAAGTAGGGAATGGTAAGGATGGTAGCAAACAAGATGGCATACATGCTCAAAGGCATCCACCTTCTTTTACAGAATGAATGGTTGTGTATTAGTCCATTTTTACACTGCAATAAAAACTTCTCTGAGACTGGGTAATTTATAAAGAAAGGAGATTTAATTGATTAACAGTTCTGCATGGCTGGGGAGGCCTCAGGAAACTTACAGACATGGAGGAAGGCAAAGGAGAAGCAAGTATCCTCTTTACAAGGCAGCAGGAAAGAGAGGGATTGAAGGTGGAAGAGTCCCTAATAAAACCATCAGATCTTGTGAGAACTCACTCACTATCATGAGAACCGCATGGGGGAAACTGTCCCCATGAGCCAATCACCTCCCCCCACGTCCATCCCTCAACACGTGGGGATTATGGAGATTACAGGGCGAGATGAGATTTAGGTAGGGAGGCAGAGCCAAACCATATCAGCTTGTACCCCCCCAAAATTCACAGGGCAAAGCCCTGGCCCCCAGTGTGTCTCTCTTTGGAAATAGAGCCTCTAAGGAAGTAATTAGGTTTAAATAAGGTCATGGGTTGGGGGCCCTAATCTAATAGCATTAGTGTCTTTATAAGAAGAGACTCTCTCCCTCTCCTTCTCCTACTCCCACCTCCCCTGCTTGCACACAGAGAAAAGGCCATGTGAGGACACAGCAAGAAGATGGCCATCTGCAAGCTAGAAAGAGCATTCTCAGCAGAAACCGTCCCTACTGGCACCCTGTCCTCAAATTTCCAGCTTCCATAACTATGAGAAATCTCTTGCTTAAGCCACTCAATCTGGACTATTGTTATGGCAGCCCGAGCTGGCTAATACACATTTCTATTTACAAACAATGTGTGCAGGCTGATTCAGCTGGTGGTCCATGAGTTTGCAGCCTGCAATACTCAAAGGCATTAATGGTGCAATGTTCAGGTGCCAGAGTGCTCTGTTAATAAAGAGGAGTGTCCAGGGTTTTGGAGGCAACAGCAGGAAGGAACAGCACAGCACCATGTGGCCTGAGTATGTGATCCTGAAAGAATGGGCTTTGTATGTGAAGTTGAAGAAATAATGGTCTTGGAAGAGCAGTGGGGATTAAGAAAAATTTCAGCCTGTGTCTGCCCTGGTTGTGAGAACAGGCCTGTCAGGAAATAACACCCTCAGGGGACAGCTGAGCCTCAGCAGGGAGGATTAAGAGAGCTGAATGAGAGGTTCAAGATAGAGGGGTGATATGGTTTGGCTGTGTCCTCACCCAAATCTCATCTTGAATTGTAGCTCCCACAATTCCCACGTGTTGTGGGAGGGACCCGGTGGGAGATCATTGAATCATGGGAGCGGTTTTCCCCATACTATTCTTGTGGTAGTGAGTAAGTCTCATGAGATCTGATGGTTTAATAATGGGTTTCCACTTTCTCTTGGCTCTCATTCTCTCTTGCCCGCCACCATGTAAGCCGTGCCTTTCACCTTCCACCCTGATGGTGAGGCCTCCCCAGCCAGGTGGAACTATGTCCATTAAACCTCTCTTTGTTTATAAATTTCCCAGTTTCAGGTGTGTCTTTATTAGCAGCGTGAGAACAGACTACTATAAGGGGCGTTCCTGCTCTACAGCCGGGATTCTGAGATGCACAGTGGGGAAGGGGCGGGTAGGAAAGCTGAGGAAATGTGGATCAGGGAGCAACATGAGGTGGTAGGAAAAACTGGGTGCCTGGAGGGGTTTCCAGTGGGGTGGTGACCAAGCAGGCAGGGCTGAGAGGCACAGAGGACTGACCGGAACCTGAGATGGGACGAGGGAGGGGCAGCTTCTCCTCATCCACCTCTGGAACAGCAATCAGGTAGAAGGCCACCTTAGGGTCCGGGCCAGGATGGAGTAGGAGGTGGCAGAATGAACCCAGCAGCAATGCAAGCCTCAGATCCCATCTCTGCAGCACCGATCAGACTCAGGAAAGCCCATGGCAGTGATGGGTCAGGAGTCTGGAGAAAGTAACTTGATTCTAAGGTGCCACCTGCTCTGGAGAAAGCAGGTCTGGTGGAGAACAGGTGGATTGGAGACTGGGGCCTGCAGGAGGCAGAGCCCTGATGAACCAGCGCCTGAATGAATGGATTCCAGAAAAGAGCTCTAGTTGTATTATTGCTGGCAGTGATTTCCGTTTTTATATTTTAATCCCAAATTATGAAACACTAAAAACACACGTAGAAAAGTAATTTAATAGCATATTCTCTTTGTAAGAAAATGTTACAGATATTGTAAAACCTTTGCCTCTCTCTCCCCAGAGGTTGCCTCTATGTCAAAATTGGTGTAGAGTCTTCCTGTCCATATTTGATACTATGCACATACATAGTATCAAACTGCATATACCCTTATAAGTTTTGTGGTTTTTTACTTTTTTTTAGACAAAGTCTTGCTCTGTAGCCCAGGCTGGAGTGCAGTGGCACGATCTTGGCTCACTGCAGCCCCTGCCTCCTGGGTTCAAGCAATTCTGCCTTAGCCTCCCGAATAGCTGGGACTACAGGTGTGCACTGTCACCCCCTGCTAATTTTTGTATTTTTGGTAGAGACGGGGTTTCACTATGTTGGCCAAGATGGTCTCGATCTCCTGACCTCATGATCCTCCCACCTCAGCCTCCCAAAATGCTGTGATTACAGGTGTGAGCCACCGTGCCTGGCCCCTTACAAGTTTTAAAAATCAATGTGCAATACACATACACACACAACCACTGCCAGGTCCAGGGGGGTTTACAGGAGAATGTTTACAATATTGCAAGGACTAGGGAATCCCTCATTGATACCAGTCCTGCCAGTCTCATCAATATGCCATTGAGAACTGAACAGTCTCCCAAGCTGTCTCCTTTAACATTAGAGACATCTCCAATTACTGAAAAAGCAACAGTCAAGATGTATTCCAACATGATCTCATTAGGTTACTACGATTCCTGACTTGAGATCATTATCTAGGCTGATTTCTCTTCCAGGAACACTTTTTCTGCCATCTGTATCTGGTGAACTTGCCTATGAAGAACTGTGTCCCTTTCTCATAAATCTCCCTGTTTCCTCTGCCTTTGCCTCATGAGCAAAACTGAACCGTCCTGAGCGTGGGGTTCCTGGGGTGAGGAATAGAGTGCATTTCTTTCTGGGTTCTTCCCTTGGCATTATGAGGAGAACACAGGTTCCACAAAGGCCATAGTGGTCCCATTTTCTGAAGGTCAGGGGCAACTCTAGGAAGGTGTCTGACTTCAGGTTCTGCCTTGGGACACGTTGTTAGAGCAGGGAGCCTTAGTAGGACACCCATCCAGCAAGGTGAGTGGCATCTTCCCTTCTTAATGGCCTCCTGCAAGCTTTTCTTAACTAGGCTGCAGACAGATACAGACCACAGCTTCTTGACACCACGTCAGACTCACTGAAGAAGTGGGTGACAGACCCAGTTAGATCATGGTATTTTTAGACCCCAGCTTGCTGGAAACTTTTTCCCCTCACCCCCCAGTTGTGATGTGTTTCTGGTAACCTCTGTTCATGCTGAAGGACTAAAGTGTCTATATCTGTGTGTGAAGAAAAAATAGGACATTGAACCTAAAAGAACCTTCCGGGCCATCTTTTTTCACTCTCAGACATCTCAGGCGAGAAAATTGAGCTCAGAGCAGCCACCAGCCACCTTCCACTCCAAATGCCTGCTTGGTCAACAGAGTGATCTTTCAAAATGCAACACTGGCCTTGTCACACCCCTTCTTAAAATCCTTCAAAAGCTCTCTTCTGCCATTGGGATAAGTAGGGCCTCCACTCTCAGTACAAAAGGCCCTTCATTATCTGGCCCCTGCATGAATACTTTGCACACTCATTGCCCTTAGTGCACTTCTCCAAGCAAGATACACACCTCCAAGCCTCCTCGTGTTTGCTCTTGCTGGTCCTCCTGCCAGGAACTCTATCCCTGCACCTGCTCATTCACTCATCCTTTCAGATAAAGCTCAAAGGTCACCTCTTCCTAGAGCTGTTTCCTGACCGTGGCTCCTGGGATGAATCAGTTTGTCCAATTTTCAAGTGAGTGGGTGAATGAATGAGTAAAGCCCCTTGTCCAAGGTTTTATACAGGTGAGCACAGAATCAGGATTTCCAGGCCAGCGTGAGTCCCACCACCTTTAGTGTCTGAATAAAAAATAGGCTAGACTATGCCAATAAACATGCCATTGAATGCCTTACCCGGGATTGTACCTACATCTTTGAAATATAGAAAAGGCTTTTTAAGCCAGGTGCGGTGGCTCATGCCTGTAATCCCAGCACTTTGGGAGTCTTTGGCGTGCAGATCATGAGGTCAAGAGTTTGAGACTAGCCTGGCCAACATAGTGAAACCCCATCTCTTTAAAAAAAAAAAAAAAGAAGAAGAAGAAGAAGAAGAAGAAAGAAAAGGCTTTTTAGCCCTAACAGGGCTGTCTTACTGCCCCCGCTGGGCTGGGAGCTCAGCTGTGGAGAGCGGGCAGCTTCAACTGAGACTGTTAAATAGGGCATTACCTAAAGCCACTTGCATGATAGCATAGGTCACTCAGTTCATGTTCAAGCTTTAAAGACAGAAAGCGCATTCTCTTTCTGAACCTCAGAGCAGAGCACCCTCTGTTGGTCATATCTGGAATTGCACAGGATCAAGGTTGAGCCTGTATTTGGTCTGGGCCCCCCCCCCCCGCCTCCCCCCCCCAGTTCTGTTCAATCATCCACTCGCTCACTCAATTCATTTTCTCGTTCATCCATCTTAGCGACATCCATTGAGTGAGTTCCACATTCCCGGCACGGTACCACGGGTGGGTGTAAATGGTGAATGAGACAGTCACAGCCTTCCACTAATGGTGTTTAATCTGGTAGGGAAAGCAAACAATTCAACAATCTGTTTCAAGAGTGGTGAACGCTCTTCTAAGTGGAAATTCAGGACGTTAACAGGGCCTGGAGAGCTCCTCTGAGCGGTGTGGGAAAGTGGGTCTGGGAGGAAGAAAATAACATCTATCTACCCCACCTCAGACTCACCGAGTGGCTGTTGTATGCCAGACATTGGGATGGTTCCAGCAGACAAAAGCCAGAGTCTGGTGGGGGAGGAGGGAAGGAGACCCCAAAGCAATTGTGACAGCAGCAGCCACAAAACAACAGCGAGTAGGCACTGTGCACCTTTAACTCATGAGACTCCCATGCCGTAGATGTAGGTCTACACTGCGGATGCTGGTCCGTCTGCATGATGTAGATATTACGATCCTTTTTAAGGGGAAGGAGTTTGAACCTCCTGGTTGATTCCACCACATTGTGCCCCTCCCACTACATTATTTGGCCTCTCCAACCAGAGTATGTTCAAAACAGAAGTACATCCGGCCGGGTGCGGTGGCTCAGCCTGTTATCCCAGCACTGTGGGAGGCTGAGGCAGGCAGATCATGAGGTCAGGAGTTCAAAACCAGCTTAACCTAGATGGTGAAACCCCGTCTCTACTAAAAATACCAAAAAATTAGCTGGACGTGGTTGTGGGCACCTGTAATCCCATCTTCTCGGGAGGCTGAGGCAGAGAATTGCTTAAACTCTGGAGGTGGAGGTTGCAGTGAGCTGAAATCGCACCACTGCACTCCAGCCTGGGTAACAGGCAAGACTCCATCTCAAAATAAATAAATAAATACATTAATTAAAAAAGTACATCCAGGGCATGATCTTCTCCAAACCCCCATGCTTTAGGGACTGCCATGACTCTTTGCAAGTGAAAGACCCAAGACATGGAGAGGTCAAGAGCCTTGCATCAGGTCCCACAGCTGTTGGGAGAGAGCTGGTCTAGAGTGAATGGTCGGGAAAGAGAGCTTGCAGCACACTACCTGATACTTGCCAGGTATGTTAGTTTGTTGTGGCATTGCTGTTATGAAATACCTGAGACTGGGTAATGTATAAGGAAAGAGGTTTGGTTGGCTCATGGTTCTGCAGGCTCTACAGGAAGCATGGCAGCTTCTGCTCCTGAGGAGGCCTCAGAGGCTTCCAGTCACGGCAGAAGGAAAAGGTGGGGTGGGCACGTCACATTGCGAAAGCAGGAGCAGAAGAGGCGGGGGGAGGGGGGAGGTGCCGCATACATTTAAATGACCAGATCTCACGAGAACTCACAAAAACCAGAGTCTAGTGGGGAAGGACAGTACCACAGGGGATGGTGCTAAATCATTCATGAGAAATCTGCCCCCATGACCCAATCCCCTCCCACCAGGCACTACCTCCAACATTGGGGGTTACATTTCAATATGAGATTTGGGCGGGGACACACATCCAAACTGTATCACCAGGTGTGTGACTTTTGGGCCAATGACGTTTTCTGTGCCCCAGTTTCTCCACTACCTACCTCATGAGATTGTTTTGAGGAGACAAAACAATACACTATCAGAGTCTGGCACAGACTGGCACATATATCAGCCTTCAATATATGTTATTCATTATTATTATTACTAGCTCTTTTTAGGGGAGATATTTTCACCCTATTCCGTATGTTTCCACAGGCGACACCCTTGGTCTCTTTCTACCATACACTCCTCCCCTTATGCCTCCCCAAGGAAGGTGGCAGCATTTATGGAACTGGTGAGCCTGGGAGAAGGAACTGGATATGTTGGGATCAGCCCCTTCTGGGTCCTCTTTGACAGCTGGGTAGACACAGGTGTCTGGTTCAGAGGTACAGTTTTAGGGACCCCATACAATTAAGCCACTTGCCCCAACCTTACTTTTCTCAACGGAGGATTTGTTTCCCTCTGCCTGATGCCTGTGCTTTTTTCCTGTCATTAATCCCGAACATGAATGGGGATGAGAAACTCCAACATTAGCCAGAAGTGATACCCAATTTCCTTTCTGCAATTTCTCACTGTGCTTTTGCTGCTTCTAAGGGTTTTGTGTCTTTAGGGTAGAAAAGGAAGAAAACCTTTTTCAGACTGAAGACCTACAGAAGTCTGGACCTGGACTTAGAGTAGACCTTGGGAGCCTGGATAGGCCTGGGCAGTAACCAGCCCAAGGCTGCGGTTCCTCAGAGGATGGAACTGGGATCCCAGAAAGGCAGGCTGTGAAGAGTGAAGCTGAATGCAGCTCATGGATCCTGCCTACCAGGCGGGGACTTTCCCCATAGGTGCTTCCCTCGACCACCTGGGGGGCTGCAGGGTTTCCTCGGCTGAAACTGGAGGATGGCTCGCCTGGCATTAGGCATTCAAACAAGAATTAGGTAATTAATGGGTAAGGGGTGCAAGCTGTGAGAATGAGTAAGGTGAGGAAGGCAGAGGCCTCAGTCTCCAGGGCTCCAGCTCCCCCAGCCTGGTGTGCACAAAAGGAGGTAAGGCCCTCATTGCTATTCAAGCTGTGTTCCTCTCAGTCTCCCATGATGAAATCCCTGTATAGAAAGCGAAATGGATCTCTGGCTGATCTAAGGCTCCCAGCCCAGGCCAGCCTTGCATCTGACACGAGTCTCAGGGAGTGTGTGGGTGGCACGGCTGCTCTCCTGACAGTAGAGCCCTCCTGAGTCTGGCCCCCACCGACTCTTCAGCTGCTTGCCCGAGCCCTGTGCCCCTGCCCACTGCACAGCAGATGTGGGCACTGCCAGGGCTCTGCTGCTTTGCTGTGCTCTTCTGTCTGTCTGCAGTGCTTTTCCTCCCCCTGGGCCTGGAGAACTTAGAATTCACCACCAAGGCTCAATGTGAATGTCATCTTTTCCATGAAAATATTTTTATTCTTCCTTTCTTTGTGGTTCTCCAGCAAGCCTCTAGTATAACAGTTTTCATTTCGCTGAAAACTCCAAGGCTCCTGACCATGTTTAGCTCTGAATGCATTTTGTTTGGGCAGCACTGTGATTTTAGAAAACTTGAAGGTAGGTAGAGCTTGTGCACTCTAGTGCACCACAGAACCACCACCGCCCTATTGTGTTACACCAGGCCCATCAAGTATTTTGATTTTTCGCCTTGACCCTGGAGCCTCTTGAGTTTGCAATCCTTGTTGAAGGATCTGGCTCCAGTAGGCAGAGAATTTTGAAGGAGGATGTTTGTAGAGGTATACTTCTGTATATTAGCATTCTCCACAGAAACAGAATCACTATGGATGTATATTAGAAAACAAGTGTGTATATATATGTGTGTGTATGTGTGTGTATGTGTATGTATATGCACACATATTGTGTACATATATATACATATATATATAAATCACATAATGGGAATTTATATTAATATATACATGAATATGGTAATTAATATATATACCATAATATATTAATTAGGTAATTAATATATATACCATAATATATTAATTAGATAATTAATATATAATGAATTAGCCCTGGCGGTGCTCAGTATATATATGTATGTATACATATATATATGTATGTGTGTATACATATATGTGTATGTGTGTATGTCTGTGTATACACACACATATACACACACATACACACACACACACACACACACACACATATATAGGCTGTCATGATTTGGAGGCTGACAAGACCCAAGATCTTACACTGGCAAACTGGAGATCCAGGACAGCTGATTGTGTAGTTCCAGTCTGAGTCAGAAGGCATGGAAACCCGGAGAGCTGTAGAGTCCAAAGACCTGTAGGATTGAGACCAGGAAGAGTCAGTATTTCAGTTTGAGCTCAAAGACAGGAAAAAAGCAATGTCTTAGCTTTAAGGAAGTCAGGCAGGAGGAATTCCCTCTTACTCTTAGGCACGATAGCCCTTTCATTCTCTTCAGGCCTTTGGCTGGTTAAATGAGGCCCACCATATTGGGAGGGTAATCTACCGTACTCCATCTACCAGTTCAAATGCTGATGTCATCCAGAGACACCCTTACAAACACACCCCACCCAGAATAATGTTCGACCAATGTCTGGGCAGCCGGTGGATCAATCATGTTGACACATAAAACTAATTGTCACATCTCTTGAGATTCCTGATATGGTTTGGGTGTGTCCCCACCCCCACCCCAAAATCTCATCCTGAATTGTAATCCCCATAATCCCCACATGGCAAGGGTGGGACCAGGTGACGATAATTAGATCCTGGGGGCAGTTTTTCCCATGCTGTTCTCGTGATAGTGAGTGAGTCCCGTGATATATGATGGTTTTATATGCCTGGCATTTCCCCTGCCTGCTCTCACTCCATCCTGCCACCCTCTGAAGAACGTGCCTGCTCCTCCTTTGCCTTCTGTCATGATTGTAAGTTTCCTGAGGCCTCCCCAACAATGTGGAACTGTGAGCAAATTAAATCTCTTTCCTTTATAAATTACCCAGTTTTGGGTATTTCTTCATAGCACTGTGAGAATGGACTAATACAATTCCCATCTCTTGGTTGTTCAAGGAAACATGAATCTAGGTGGTGTTGTGAAGGAATTTTGTAGATGTAAATGAGATTAGAAATTTGAAGACAGGGAGATTATTCTGGGTCATCCATATGTGCCCAAGCTAACCACATGAGCCCATAAAAACAGAGAATCTTCTCTGACTGGAGACAGAGTTACAGCAGAAGGAGAAGTAAGAGCCTGGGTCCGAGGACTTGGCACATTGTGGCTGGTTCTGAGGTGCAAATGACCACCACATGCAAGGCCTGGGGAGAGGCCTGTGAGAGCTGAGGGAGACCCCACGGTGATGGTCAGCAAAGAAATGGGGCCTCAGTTCTACCATAGCAAAGGAACTGAGTCAGGTCAACAACCTGAATAAGTGTAGTGGTGGGTTCTTCCCCCATGATCTCCAGTAAAGAATGCAGCCCTGATGACCCTTGATTTTCGCTTGGTGTTAGATTTCTAACCAGCAGAAATTGTGAGATAGTAAATTTGTGTTATTTTAAGTTGCTCCATTTGTGGTGATTTGTTATGAAAATAGAAAATGAATGCAGGGAAGGTCCATGCCTTCCTCATCTTTAGCTCCCCTCCCACTTGCTCAAAGCCTCGCGCATAGTAGGTGCTTGCCACGTGTTTGCCAAATGATTAAATGAAGCGGCAAATCCCAAGGGATGAAACTTAGCCCTGCTTCCCCTCAGAGAAAAGACCTTGTGATTCTATTTCTGACTGTGCGACTCAGGATAGAACAGGCTGATTGACAGCAAGTTGATGGACAGCCCAATTTAAATCTCCAGTCAGGAAAAACTTGGGTGAATCATTGTTTTCTACAAAAAATGACACTCCAGTATGTATGTTCCATAATTTGTGGAGATGGGTTCTAGTTTAAAGAGTTCCTTAATAAAGAAAAAAAGAAACTGTGATTTATCTTCCTAAGGCTTTCTTTTTCTTCTCCTGATGATGACAAATGTCTGCAGCCCCTCTCAGAGGATGATGGGATGAAACACACACCATTGGTGGTTGTGATAGAACAGTCCGGACCCCCCAGGACCTTATGGTTTAGGAAGAATGGCATGATGCCCACAGGCAACCGTGGCACCATGCAGAGACGCTGTAGAATGGAAAACAGCAGGGCAGGGAGCTTGGGACAGCAGAGAACATCCTGAAACGGAAGACAGAACACCTTGCGTCCACTCCTCTCTTTGTTGCATAACCTCTGAGTCTCAGTTTCCTTTTTAAATGACTCTCCTCTGCTTCTTTCCAGCTCTGGTACCAGAAAATATTACCTATGCCAAAGAGTTCTGACCTTGACTCTACTGAGTCCCCAGGAAGACTCAATCTGACAATATGGCACCTATTAATATTGTTATTTCTGCCTTAAAAGCATGTATATTGGAATTTTAAAAGCTTGAATTATAAGTTAAAAAAAATTGAAGAATACAAAAACACCAATAGATATTTCCCTGTCCCCCCTAAAATCTAACTGGAAAATACTCTGCACATCAACCAGCCAGTGATTTTCTAACAACATTTAATGTTGAGAAACCCCTTCATCTGGTCATCACCAGCGGCATTCCCACAGGCACTAAGAAAGAAATGCCTCAAGCTCTGAGGGGCACATTCTGAAAATCACTGGTTTAGCTTATTTTGAAAAGAAAGAAACAGGCTCACAGAAGGTCAGATGATTTGTACAAGGTGAGTGTCTTAGTCAGGGCTTGGAAACTGTGTCCTCAACCCCAAGACCAGGGTCCAGTCCATGACACCCCTTCCCACCATTGCACACAACGAGGAAGATCAGAGTGTTGGATGGGGCGGCTCCTCCATTTCCGTGCTCCTTTCCCCTTTATTCACAGGCAGAAAGAGACAGATGAAAATGTGGACTAGGTTTATTATCCCCCCTCAGCATATGTTGGTTTTAATAAGTGTGTTCTTTGTAGATTCATTAATCCACTGTTAGAAACAGAAAATGAGTATTTCACATGCTTAATGTGATATCCTAGATGCTCTGAGAACCAAGTCCCCCCTGAGAGAGTGTTCTTTAATCTTCCTAAATGGTCCATAATGAAACCTCTGGGTCTGTAACAGGGAGTATAGTCTGTTATGACTTATTGACAAGATTTTCTAAAAAAAAGACCTCATTAAAAAAGTATCCCAAATGCTATCACTGAGGCTTAGTCTCTATTCCATAATGACATTTTGAAATGTAACTTTAAATGGTTCCTCCTTTTTATATATATAAAACAAACAAAAAATCAGAGGGATTTTGACAAAATAGAAATGATCTGATTTTAATGTATATTTTAGCAACACAATTTAAATTATCTATAATGATTTGTAATTAAATCTTATATACTGTTAGAATTGTGATGAACCTTAGGTATTGCATAATTTACATCTGTTTTTAGAAAAGAAGATCCTGAGACAGCAAATGACCTTTCCAGGGTTGTACCGCAAGTTTGAGGTATAACCAAAACAAAAATTCAGCTCTTCTGATATGCAGACCTATGTGTCATTCATGAAGCTATGCCTCACAGCTGGCCCAGTGCAGTTCTAAGTTCACTGTGGTAAAATTACCGATTTTAAATAGTAATAAGAAAAAGGAAATTCTTGATTTAATAAGAAAAAGGTACCCAGGGAAGCAGTGAGGAGCATAGCCTTTGTCATCAGACCCTATAATCTTGTGCCAGTTACCTACCACTTGAAGTCCCATTTATAGAATGGGGGTGTGTTGTCCAACATGGTAGGACTCTTGTGAGAATTAAGTGGTCCAAGGCAGGTAAAGTAAACAGTACTTGGCATGGTATCCATTATTTATTATTGTTATTGCTATTACCTTATGGATTTTTATATATGGTCATATATTGCATACATGAATGCCTTCAGAGAAACTTGCTTCTCTCTGCTCCAGCTTGTGGTAAACTCTTATTTCTTAACCTGTCAAATCTTGGATTTTGTAAACTGTGAGAAAAGCATATATTCCCTTACCGCCCAAGATAAACACCCTGTCAGTGAATTATTTTCCATGTTTGAAATTGGAAGCTAAAAGCTATTTCTAAAAGAGAAGAGTTGGCCAACTCACTTCAGCAAATATTTACACAATACCTCTGTTCCATTAGGCTGTGTAAAATGCAGAGACAGAAACAAATGTGGTTCCTTCCCTCCAGGGGCTACCCAAATGGTGGTGAAGACAGACATCTTTAAGTGTCTTCAATATATGCATTAAGACAAGTGTTCCTTGAGAAAGACAAAGCAATGTAGAATGAGGATATTATGAAGTGAGAGGATATTCTGACTGGGACATATAGAAAGATCTTTGAGAAATATAATTTGATTTAACTCTTAAAGGGATGGCAGGTCTTCAACAAGAATTGTAGTAAGCAGCTTTTAAGATGGCCCCCAGTGGTCCTTACCCTCTGATATCCATAGCCTCGTGTAATCCCCTCCTTTTGAGTGACTTGCTCCTAATAAACAAAACACTGCAATATTGAGGGGATGTCACTTTCATGATAAAATTACAAAAGATTCTGACTTCCATCTCACTAGCAGACTGCTTTCAATGGTGATTTTTGAGGAAGCCTCTTATTATGTTGGGGAGGGCTATGTGCCAAGAAACTGATGAGGCAATGTGCATATCCTGAGCTGTGAATTTGTGGAATAGCAATTAGACTCATGTGACTGGACCATGATGTCTTTGGAGAGGTGCAGCAGGATATGAGATTAGAATGACAGGCTATGGCTACATTGTGAAGGGCCCTTAATAGCCAACTAAGGGCTATGAACTATATTGGGAGGCAATAGGGAGTCATTGAAAATCTTGGAGCAGAAGAGTACCTTTATTAGATAGAGTTGTTCTACCAAAGATTAATCTAATGCTGTATGCATGACACATAGAAGGGGGAGAAATTGGGGACAGGTTTCCAGGGGGAGGTCATGACTTCCTGAATTCTGAACCTCTGACCAAAGATATAGACAGCAGCCCAGAAGATGCTGTAATAGAATTCTCATTGGTGTTGAAACTTCTCTCAACATTATTCTCCAGTTTGTGAGGCAGAAACTCTATCAAGTATTTATTTGACATCCACCTCATTTACACTCCACACACAGTGACAAACTCATATTAGAATGGAAAATAATCACAAGCCTGACTTTGTGAAAATGAAAGGAAATGTTCCCAAGATGAGGAAAGGAGCTGGTAGGGCTGAGTATTTTCTCAGCTTCCTGGAGAAGACCCATTTATAAACCTTAACAAGGGTGCCAGGGTTCCCAGGCTCTGCCTTCTTTACCTTTCCATGTCCTGGCTCCTCACATAAGAACCCCAGATCCCTAGGGATCCTTGAAGGAGAATTTAAGGGTGTTCAAACCTATTCCAATATTTGAAAAAGACACATAGATATCATTGCAGTTACTCACAATAATCGGCACAGTGAGCAAGGATGCCAAATCCCTTTCATTGGGGTTAGAAGTACAAGCAGTACTGTGTGGCAGTTCTGGATGACCCATTAAAATTTCTGGCTGGATCTGTGGTTTTAATGAACTAAAATGGAAAAATGAATTAAATGCCACTTCAAAATTAGAAGATGTTTAGTGTTGGTAGCTTCATGTAACAGTCAGTATAGCAAAATGAAGTTGCTGTGTTGTTAGTCTGCTGTGTGCTCTTGATAAGGGATTCCTCAGTGAGACTCAATTTTTTCTTCCCAGCAGGATGGGGCCAATAATCATTGCCTTTCAGGGTTGTTATTTGGATTAAAGACGTAATGTATGCAAGGATCCTGGCACTCAATAAATGGTGGCTATTTAAAAAATACTTGGACAGGATATTTATACAATATTCTGGCAAAAGCAGATTGGACCAAGAGGGGATCTGTCCGTGGTCCTGAAAGGTTGATGGCCTTTGCTTTTGCTCTTTATGCCAGGGCCACTGGTTCAGCTGACTTCCTTTCTGACGTGGACTTTTTCTTCAGCCAAGTTTTCTTATATTTTTCTAATCCTGATGTAATTACCCCTCTATCTTTTTGCTACAGTGATATTTAAAGGCACAGATCTATTAGTCTCATGCCCTTGACAAGGTCCAAACCTCTCCCAAGGCATCTGAGACCACCCCCCCCAAAACAGAGTACCTCCCTGCTTCTCCACCCTCCCCTCCCCTCAATTTCCATCATATACTCATATGTTCAAACCTGAGGAGGGGATCGTGGGAATCCCCAACTTATAGCCAGTTGGCCATAAATACTGGAGACCGGGACTTAAGAGTAGAATCTTAAGTCAGGGCAGTCAGGTGAGATCAGTGTAGGAAAAATCTCACACATTCTGGTGACCAGAGTTGTTATGTGTTGAATGTGTGCCTATTATATGCAGTTATTATTTAAAGGATGAGTGATTAATAAAGGATATACTGTAAGAGCATTTCATCTGACCAATCCAAGATGGCCAAATAGAAACAGCTCTGGAGTGCAGTTCCCAGTGAGAACAACACAGAGGGTGAGTGAACACCACATTTCCAAATGAATTATTACTGCCCACAGACCAGGAGTCTCCAGCACTGAAAAGTGCCACAAGTCTCCAGCATGGCTGGTTCAGCTGGCACAGCTGGTCTCCGCACAAAAACTCACACAAATCTGGGTGGCCATTTCAACTGGCACCTGTAACACCTGGAAGACAGAGCCACCCATTCAACTGAAAAAAAAGGGGGCTGAAACAGGGAGCCAGGTGATCTGGCTTGGTGGGACCCACCCCCACAAAGACCAGCAATCTGAAATGCCCTGGATTGAAAGTTTCACAACAAGCACAGCTGGTCCTAGGATGGTTCAGCTCTGTTGGGAGAAGGTCATCTGCCATTACCAAGGCAGTCCACCACTACCAAGGCAGTCTACCATTACCGAGGCAGTCCACCATTGCCGATTCAATCCACCATTACCAAGGCAATCTGCCATTACCGAGACAGTCCATCAATACTGAGACAGTCCACCATTACAGAGGCAGTCTGCCATTACTGAGGCAGTTCTGACTACACCTCTATAAACAAAACAACAAGGAAATTCACACAGCAACTGGGCAGAGACCATAGCAGCTCAGCAATGCCTCTGCTGGCAGACTGTGACTAGGCTACCTCCTTGCTAGACAGGGCAGCTCTGAAAAAAGGCAGCAGTACATCAGGAACTTATAAATAAAGACCCACCTTCCCAGGACAGAGCTCCTGGGAAAAAAGGCAGTTATGAGTTCTGCTGCAGCAGACTTAAATGTACCTGCCCAGCAGCTCTGAACAGAACAATGGAGCTCACAGCTCAGCACTTGAGCTGTGACAAGGTACAGACTATCTCCTCAAGCAGCTCCCTGACTCCTGTATATCCAAAGAGTCACCTCATAAAGGAGAGAGAAGGCTGACATCTGGCAGGTATCATTCTGGGACGACAATAACAGAAGAAGAAACTGGCAGCAACCCTTACTGTTCTGCAGCCACCGCAGGTAATACCCAGGCAAGCAGGATCTGGAGTGGATCTCAGCAGTCCTACAGCAGAGCGGCCTGACTATTAGAAGGAAAACTAAAAAACAGAAAGAAATAACCTCATCATCAACAAAAAGGACATCCACTCAGAGACCCCATCGGAAGGTCACCAACCACAAAGACCACAGGTAGATAAATCCACAAAAATGAGAAGAGACCATCACAAAAAGGATGAAAACACCCAAAACCAGAACACCTCTCCTGCTCCAAGGAATCACAACTCATCACCAGCAAAGGAACAAAGCTGGATGGAGAATGAGTCTGATGAATTGATAGAAACAGGCTTCAGAAGATGGGTAATAACAAACTTCTCTGAGCTAAAAGAACATGTTCTAACCCAATGCAAAGAAACTAAGAACTTTGAAAAAAGGTTGACAAAATGCTAATGGGAATAAACAGCTTAGAGAAGAATATAAATGACTTAATGGAGCTAAAAAACACAACACAAGAACTTCACAAAGCATATACAAGTTTCAATAGCAAATCGACCAAGCAGAAGAAAGTATATCAGATATTGAAGACAAACTCAATGAAATAAAATGAGAAGGCAAGAATAGAGAAAAAAGAGTGAAAAGAAATGAACAAAGCCTCCGAGAAATAGGGGATTATGTGAAAAGACCTAATCTATGTTTGATAGGTGTACCTGAATGTGACAGAGAGAATGAAATCCAAGCTGGAAAACACTCTTCAGGTTATCATTCAGAACTTCCCCAGCCTAGCAAGGCAGGCCAATATTCAAGTTGAGGAAATACAGAGAATACCACAAAGATATTCCTCAAGAAGAGCAACCCCAAGGCACATAATCATCAGATTCACCAGGGTTGAAATGAAGGAAAAAATGCTAAGAGCAGCCAGAGAGAAAGTTTGGGTTACCCACAAAGGGAAGCTGATCAGTCTCACAACTCTCAGCAGAAACCCTACAAGCCAGAAGAGAGTAGGGGCCAATATTCAACATCCTTAAAGAAAATAACTTTCAACCCAGAATTTCATATCCAGCCAAACTAAGCATCATAAGCGAAGGGGAAATAAAATCTTTTATGAACAAGCAATTGCTCAGAGATTTTGCCACCACCAGGCCTGCTTTACAAGAATGCCTGAAAGAAGCACTAAACATAGAAAGGATCTACCAGTACCAGTCACTCCAAAAACATACCAAATGATGAAAAACATTGACACAATGAAGAAACTGTGTCAAGTAATGGCCCAAACAACAAGCTACCATCAAAATGGCAGGATCAAATTCACACATAACAATATTAACCTTAAATGTAAATGGGCTAAATGCCACAATCAAAAGACACAGACTGGCAAATTGGATAAAAAGTCAAAACCCATCTGTGTGCTATATTCAGGAAACCCATCTCACATGCAAGGGTACACATAGACTCAAAATAAGGGGATGGTGGAAGATTTACCAAGCAAATGGAGAGCCAAAAAAGGCAGAAGTTGCAATCCTAGTCTCTGATAAAATAAACTTTAAATCATCAAAGATCAAAAGAGACAAGGAAGGGCGTTACATACTGGTAAAAGGATCAATGCAACAAGAAAAGCTAATGATCCTAAATATACATGCACCCAATACAAGAGCAACCAGATACATAAAGCAAGTTCTAAATGACCAACAAAGAGACTTAAACTCCCACACAATAATAGTAGGAGACTTTAACACTCCACTGTCAATATTAAACAGAACAAGGAGACAGAAAATTAACAAGGATATCCAGGACATGAACTGGACCTGGACCAAACAAACCCCATAGACATTTACAGACCTCTTCACCCCAAATCCACAGAATATACATTCTTCTTAGCACCACATCACACCTACTCTAAAATTGACCACATAATTGGAAGTAAATCACGCCTCAGCAACTGCAAAAGAAAGGAAATCATAACAATCAGTCTCTCTGACCACAGTGCAATCAAATTAGAACTCAGAATTCAGAAATTAACTCAGAACCACACAACTTCACGGAAACTGAACAAGTGGTTCTTGAATGTTGACTGGATAAACAAAGGAATGAAGGCAGAATAAAGATGTTCTTGAAAACCAATGAGAACAAAGACACAAAGTACCAGAATTTCTGGGACACATTTAAAGCAGTGTCTAGAAGAAAATTTATAGCAATAAATACCCATATGAAAAGCAAAGAAAGATCAAAAATTGACACCCAATCATCAAAATTGAAAGAGCTAGAGAAGCAAGATCAAAAACACTCAACAGCTAGCAGAAGACAAGAAATAACTAAGATCAGAGCAGAACTGAAGGAGATAGAGACATAAAAAATCCTTCAAAAAATCAATAAATGCAGGAGCTGGTTTCCTGAAAAGATCAACAAAATAGACCACTAGCCAGATTAATAAAAAAGAAAAGAGAGAATAAGCAAATATATGCAATAAAAAATGATAAATGGGATATCACCACAGATTCCACAGAAATACAAACCACCATCAGAGATTACTACAAACAACTCTATGCACATAAACCAGTCAACCTGGAAGAAA
This sequence comes from Cheracebus regulus, assembly GCA_963574635.1. Taxonomy (NCBI): domain Eukaryota; kingdom Metazoa; phylum Chordata; class Mammalia; order Primates; family Pitheciidae; genus Cheracebus; species Cheracebus regulus. The sequence continues at coordinate 73,552 of CAUYQU010052042.1, forward strand.
CAGATAAATTCCTGGACACTTGCACACTCCCAAGACTAAACCATGAAGAAGTCAAAATCCTAAATAGACCGATAACAAGGGCTGAAGGTGAGACAACAATTAATACCCTACCAACCAAAAAAAGCCCAGGTCCAGATGGGTGCATAGCTGAGTTCTTGCAGACATACAAAGAGGAGCTGGTACCACTCCTTCTGAAACTATTCCAAACAACACAAAAAGAGGGAATCCTTCCTAAGTCCAATGAGCATAGATGCAAAAATCTTCAATAACATACTCCAAACCAATTGCAACAGCACATCAAAAAGCTTATCCATCACGATCAAGTAGGCTTCATCCCAGGGATGCAAGGCTGGTTCAGCATACATGAGTCTATAAACATCATTCACCACATAAACAGAACCAAAGACAAAAACCACATGATTAGCTCAATAGATTCAGAGAAGGCCTTCAACAAAATTCAACAGCCCTTTATGCTAAAAACTCTCAATAAAGTAGGTATTGACAAAATGTATATCAAAATAATAAAAGCTATTTATGA
>CAUYQU010052044.1:0-27227 GCA_963574635.1 Cheracebus regulus
AATATTGGTATCTACATAGAAAGAAGATGGTATGTATGTATGTATTTATTTATTTTTGAAGCACAGTCCTGCTCCGTTGCCTAGACTGGCAATCTTGGTTCAGTGAACCCTCTGCCTCTTGGGCTCAAGCGATTTCCCTGCCTTAGCCTCCTGAGTAGCTGGGATTATAGGCACATGCCACCACACCCAGCTAAGTTTTGTATTTTTAGCAGACACAGGGTTTCACCATGTTGACCAGGATGGTCTCAATCTCCTGACCTCATGATCCACCCACCTCAGCCTCCCAACATGCTAGGATTAGAGGCATAAGCCACTGCACCCAGCCAAAAGATGATTCTTAAAAAGATTAAAAGCAGACCTGTTTTTTCATGCCCAGTTAATCTTTATCAGGAATTTTCATGTCAGATTAATCTTTACCAGCACAGGACAAACCAGTAACTGTGGAATGTTGTGTGGGTGTCCTGGGTCTGCTGTAACCAAGTGTCACACCCTGGATGACTTAGAACATCAGAAATGTGTTCTCTTTTAGTTCTGGAGGTTGGACGTCTGAAATCAAGGTATGGGTGTGGTTGGCTCCTTCTGCAGGATCTGAGGAGGTAGCTGTTCCATGCCTTCGTCCATGCTCCTAGGGATTTGCCCACAATCTTTGGTGCTCCTTGGCTTATGGATATATCACTCCAGTCTCTGGCTTTATCTTCATGTGTCATTTTCCATCTGTCTCTGACTTCACATGGTCATTTTATGTATGAGGACATCAGTCATATTGACTTAGGGACTCATGCTACTCCACGATGACCTCATCTTAACTAATTATTTCTATTATAAAGTGACTCTATGTTCAAGTAAGTTTGCATTTAGAGGTACTTGGGGTTAGGATGTCATCATATATCTTTACTGCTAACAGGCACTTTAAAAATATAGATGTCTTTATCCAAACTCCCAGTCAGATTATTTTGGAAATTATTTGTTAAGGGAAATAACCATTGTGATACACAAGATCTGTGAGCTCCCTGCTGCAGACAAGGGCTGTGTGGATGGCATCCTGAAAACAGTTGTATCTTTGCTTAAGGCAAACTCATTATATAAAAAATATAGTTTGCAAAACAGTTATTTTGTGGGTGGCCTATTTTTCCCTCTAGAAATAGCCTTTTTTTACTGTATAAAAGAATAAAAACTTCTTATACAGAGAGCTTCCCAGTGGATTTAAACTAGAATCTTATTCACTGGTGGTAACAATTCCAAAATACACTCATATTTAAGATTCTCATGCCAGTAGTCCTAGCATTTTGGGAGGCCGAGGCAGGTGGATCACCTGAGCTCAGGAGTTCGAGACCAGCATGGCCAACATGGCAAAACATTTTTTCTACTAAAAATACAAAAATTAGCTGGGTCTAGTGGCAGGTTCCTATAATCCCAGCTACTTGAGAAGCTGAGGCAAGAGAATTGCGTGAACCCGAGGGGTGGAGGTTGCAGTGAGCTGAGATAGGACCACTTTACTGCAGCCTCGGTTAAAGAGTGAAACTACAGCTAAAAAAAAAAAAAAAAAAAATTCCTCTGTCCCAATAAATACGGCCACAGGAAAATTCCTCATTTCCTCAAAATAAAGAACATCTTTCACATGAAATGTCCATGTGCTTTCTTTCCATCAGTCTTTCCCTCTCCAGGAGAATCTCAATGCAAACACTCGTATTTCCCTCCTTCGAAAGTCTCTATATATAGCTTCCATCTATTGGCATGCACGTGAGAAATCAGCACTGCCATTAACAGCAGATGGATTGAGACACAGCCGCATTTCCCTTCTCACAGGCACTGTCTGCTTGGCAGGTGGAACTGCATTTCCTTGCTTTCCAATCCTCATGTGATATGCGTCTCCCCACCCCCCATAATCTCCCTAGTTGCAGAAACTATTTGTGAACAGTTGTACCAGTCCCTTGACATTGTAGCTTGACTTGCTGAGCTCTGATTCTGAATCCATATATAGACACAAGGACACAGCCCAGTTTTGTGTTTAGGAAAGTCAGGCTGTCATCAATGTGGAGGGCTGTGCTGCACATGAGGACAGAACCACAATCTGGAAGTGGAGAATCTTTTACGGGAACTGTCAGGCCTTTTTGTAGAAGCAAATGTTTCATCATTTTATACGTATTTACTTTTTCTGTTCTTTGGCGCCTGAATAAATAGTCAAAAATAAATGGGTGTTTGTGCCCATATTTCCCTATCCCTTAAAAAGTTTACTATCATACCTGTAATCCCAACACTTTGAGAAGCCGAGGTGGGCAGATCTCGAGGTCACGATATTGAGACCATTCTGGCTAGCATGAAACCCTGTCTCTACTAAAAATACAAAAAAAAAAAAAAAATTAGCAGGCATGGTGGTACATGCATATATTCCCAGCTACTTGGGAGGCTGGGGCAGGAGAATTGCTTGAACCCAGGAGGCAGAGGTTTCAGTGAGCCGAGATCACGCCGTTGCACTCCAGCCTGGGTGACAGAGTGAGACTCCATTTCAAAAATAAGTTTATTAATTAATTTTAAATTTGTTTATTAGTTATATGCTATATTATATGCTTTTATCTGTAGGGAACCCTCCCAACCCTGCCCAATGATAATGAGTCAGTGTTTGGATTTTTTCCAGTTATCTAATAGTCCACATGGGACATTGTTAATCAGTGAGTGGCTTTCTTCCATGCTGTGATTCAGGGATCCAGGATCAAACCATCTTTTGGATTGGTCTTCCCCTCGGGTCACTGATGTGGTTTGACTGGGTCCCCTCTGAAATTTCATCTCAGATTATCCCCATGTGTCAAGGGAGGGGCCTGTGATTCCCATGTGTCAAAGGTAGGAAGTGACTGGATCAAAGGGGTGGATTCTCCCATGTTGTTCTCATCATAGCAAGTCATTTCTCATGAGAGCTGATGGTTTTTAAAGTGTTCGGCAGTTGTATCTTTGTTCACTTGCTGCCGTGTAAGATGTGCCTTGCTTCCCCTTTGCCTTTCACCTCCTGCCATGATTGTAAGTTTCCTGAGGCCTCCCCTGCCATGCAGAACTGTGACTCAATTAAACGTCTTTCCTTTATAGTCTCTGGTAGTATCTTTATACCAGTGTGAAACAGACTAATACAGTCTCCTTGATGTCATTAATATATCCTCCTCTTCCTTCTCATGATCATCACAATCACCTGCTTCCAGGAGGTAGAAAGGGATTTTTAAAAGTCTCAGCTTACAACTGGCATTTAATTTTTCATTTATAGTTCACTGCTAAGAATGAATCACATGGACAAATCTTTATGCAAAGGATTTTGGGAAGTGTAGCCTAGCTGTGAACTAAAAAAAAAAAAAAAAGGAAGAGAGAAGTGAGAGTTTGAGAAAATAAACAGACTACCACAACTGGATATTTTTCTAAAAAGAAATCTGTGTGACTTAACATTGAATCTTTTTTTTTTCATTATGTTGGATTCAAATGAAGGCATGTCAAGTTACCTTTCCTACACTAACCAGAGCCCCTAGCCATAAATTCCAGAACACTGAGACTTCCTATTACTGTGGGGAGTTGGGCATAAGCATTACCACAATAAGTTTTCTTAATTCATTGCAAAGGCAGGGCTTTTCTGACATGAGTGAGCTCCAGCCATTACTCTGATTAATGCTGCCATAATCTAACACCACGGAATGACAAACTAGAGACCACAGGCCACGTATGGCCTCTGTGTGTTTATGTAAATTAAGTTTGACTGGAACACAGATATGCTCATTTGTTGACATATTGTCTCTTGCTGGTCTCCTGCCAGGACAGCAGGGTTGAGTTTTGCAACAGAGACCATACGTCCTGGCTTTGAAGATACATACTGTCTGCTTCTTTGGAGGAAAAGTATGTTGATCACTGGTATACAGTGCTGGTCTTGAAGCAGGGTACTTAAGAACCTAGAGGTGCTTTGGCTCACCATGAACGGTTTTGGAAGGCATAAGATGTGAGTGGTAGGAGGAAAGGTCCTCTGGCCCTGTCTGTAAGCACATCTCCATCTTGATCTCATCTCTAAAGGGTTTGACTAAACTTCTCCTTGGAAAAATACAAGTTTGAAATCAATTACATGAAGTAAATATTGTCTAGAAGGTGAAGGAAGGGAACCTGATCTTTCTGCTTGGAGGTCTACAAAGCCTCAAAAATAGATAGGCAGTTGCCCTTACCTGTACAGCAGAGATACGTGTATGTAAAAGTATGGACCTCCAGCTGGGAAACGTGACACTCATTCATTCCAAAGTTTTTATTAAATGGTTTTCATGTATTCCAGGAGTCAAGGATAAGGCAATGCACAATCCCAGACAGGATTTTGACTCTCAAAGAGCCCACAGTCTTATGGAGGGAAGGTGGGCAATAAGGAAAAAGACACAGGATGTATATTTTGTGCAGTTTCCACTGGTGGATATATGGCAAGACAGTAGACAGTGGGGGACAAAGTACAGTGATTTTCTTTTATTTAGGAGGATCAGAGAATCCCTCCTTGAGGAAGTGATGGGGATTTCAATAAGGATGAAAAGTACTATGGAGGTCTAGGGGTGTCTGGGGGCAGTGGTAACAGCAAAAATGAAGCTTTTCAAACATGGAGGTGGTGTTGGTCCCTGGTGGTGACTTGCATGTGCATTCAGAAGGCTGCCCTTGTGTTTACCCATCCATCTGGCAAATACCTCCTCATATGCATGCAAGACTTTGCTCAAATTCAGCAATCTTTGTGTTTCTTTCTGCTGTTTTAGGCAGGCATCCCACTCACTCCCTTTCTTCCATCTCATCCTAAACATCAGTGTTCCCAGTGTTCCAGGGACAAGAGGAGGCGGTAGTTTGGATCTGACTCTCTAGTTCACCTCTCAGCATCCTGCCTATTGGTCTACCCATCACTGATACTTAACAGATACTGAATATGATTATGTGTGTACCCTAGGAAAGTAAGCAATAAAACCGTTCATTGTAATAGATGATATTTACTGCACATTTACTTAGAACACAATTTCAAGCCCTTAGCCTATATAAACCCATTCAGTATGCCCAACAACCATACCAGGTAGGGACTATCATTATTTATAGAAAAAGGCAGGGAAACACAGGAAGACTAGTGTGTCAGACATCCTGCATTCTAACAATAGTAGTGCACAAGCACAATTCCTGATGTTCATTATGCATTTACCACTAAGCATTTAATGTGGATTTTGTATATCATCCTCATAAAAGTCTCTAGAACAAATACTCATATGATACTCATTTCGAGGAGAGAAGAATCAGAATACAGAAAGGTACAATCACTTGTCTGAGGCTACATGGCCAGTGCGTAACAGAACTGGCATTCAAATTCACATGCACTTGGTTTCTCTGTGCCTCCACACTTTCATGAGATGTGTTGGTATTAGGAAAGGAAAGCATTTAAAAAGCCCTCACCGATGTATTATAAAGCTGATCGCTCAAGGCAAACAGCCCAAAGAATCCACCAACACAGTGTCGTTGCAGTCCATCTGTCCACCTGTGCCACCGTACCTTGCTTCTGTTGGTGAAAAATTCACGTCTTTGAACACTGTGTTTACTCTTGTTATCCTCCCATTAGATGAGGAAGGAGCAGGGGTGTCCACAAAAATAGGGTCATAGGGCGAAAACACACCACAGAAGAATGCAAGAGGCTTTTTTATAGTACAGAGTGAGAAGCTGAAAAGACGCTGCGAGAGGAGCTTAATCATTTCCCAGGGGATCAGGGAGAAGAGTGGACGGTGGCGATGCCGTGCTCCAGAGGGTCAAGGTTGCATACCAATTAAAATGACTTCCAGACACTTAACACACACATGGTACTTCGCCAGAGACTGGTGACATGTTCCAGCCAGGAAGGAAAAAAACAAAACAACCTCTAATGTTTCACGCCTCTGTCCCCCTTACACAGTGAGGCACGTGGGCTAACATTGATGTTGCCAAACAACTCTAATCATTTCAGGTTCCATGATAATGAGCTGGTAGCCTCATAACTCTAGTTTGCATATCTTGATACAAGGGAAAATGTTCAGTCCAGTTTGACTCTTTAAATAGCCATCTCTGCCAAGACCCATATAAAAGGTGGGAGGGCTTGTTGACGTTCCCTTATTCTGCAGACTTGTTTGTGAAACTACATCAGTTACAGTTCAGTCAGTTCTCCTGTTACTTTTGTCTTCTCATTAAACTTAACGCCTTTCTGCTTAGTTAGGAGAGGACTCTAAACTCAGCTTAAGCAAAAATAAGAAAAATACGAAGGACTTATTCATTCTTGTGAAACCCATGTATCGAAGGGTAAGAGACTGGCTTTCTGGCATACCTAAACCAGTGCCCCAGGGAAACTTTCTGCTTCTCACAACTGCTTTCAACTTTGTTGGTTTTCTTTTTCTTTTCTTTTCTTTTTTTTTTAACTTTCATTTTAAGTTCAAGGTTACAAATGCTCCTTTATTATATAGGTACACTTGTGTCATGGGGACTTGTACAGATGATTTCATCACCCAGATATTAAATCTAGTGTCCATGAGTTATTTTTGCTGATCTTCTCCCTCCTTCCACCCTCCACCCTACAACAGGCCCCAATGTGTGTTGTTCCCCTCTAGGTGTCCGTGTGTTCTCATCATTCAGCTCCCAGTGTTAAGTGAGAACAAGCAACATTTTGTTTTCTGCTCCTGTGTTAGTTTGCTAAGGATAATGGCCTTCACCTACATCCTTGTTCCTGGAAAAGACATAATCTTATTCTTTCTTAAGGCTGCATAGTATTCTGTGGTGCATATGAACCACATTTTCTTTATCCAGTCTATCATTGGTAGGCATTTAGGTTAAACTGAAATCATAACAAATAGTGTCTCAGACCACAGCATAATCAAATTCAAAATCACTCAGAATTCACTCAAAACCACACAATTACATGGAAACAGAATAATCTGCTCCTCTATGACTTCTGGGTCAATAATGAAATTAAGGCAGAAATAAATACGTTCTTTGAAACTAATGAGAACAAAGATACAAAATAGCAGAATATCTGAGACACAGATAAGGCAGTGTTAAGAGGAAAATGTATAGCACTAAACGCCCACATCAAAAAGTTGGAAAGATCTCAACAAGTTAACATCACAATTAAAAGAACAAGAGAAACAAGAGCAAACAAATCCCAGAGCTAGCAGAAGACAAGAAATAACCAAAATCGAAGTTGAACTGAAGAAGTTATAGACACGAAAAACCATTCAAAAGATCAGTGAATCTAGAAGCTGGTTTTTTGTTTGTTTGGTTGGTTGGTTGGGTTTTTTTTTTTGGAAAAAATTGAAAAGATAGAGACTAGCTAGATTAATAAAGAAGAAGAGAGAGAAGATCCAAATAATCACAATCAGAAATGACAAGAGGGAATATTACTGATGATCCCACAGAAATACAAACAACCATCAGATAGGATTATTAACACCTCTCTGCACATACCCTAGAAAATATGGAAGAAATTGATAAATTCCTGGACACATACACCCTCCTAAGACTGACTTACAGGAAGAAATTGGTTGTATTTTCAAACACATTCTCATACTGTCACCAAAAACTCCATCCACACTTAAACTCCCTTGTATTAGTTTTATAGGACTGCCTTAACAACTTAACGCAAACTGGGGGCTTAAAACAACAAAAGTTGATTCTATCACAATTTGAGAAGGCAATTTGAGAAATCAAGGTGTCAGCAGGGTTGATTCCTTCCAGAGGCCTAGAAGGAGAATGTGATCCTTGCACCTCTCTTAGCTCCTTGGGGCTGCCAGCAGTCCTTGACTAGAAGCGGCATCACTTCAATCTCTGCCTTTGTTGTCACATGGCTGTGTTCTCTGGGTGTCTCTGTGTGTTAAGTCTCCCTCTCCTTTCTCTTATAAAAACCCTAGTCATTAGTGTCAGAGCATACCCTAAATCCAAAATCTCAAGAGCCTGAACTTCATTACATCAGCAAAGCTCTCCCACTCCTTTTTTTTTTTTTTTTCAAATAAGGTCACATTCACAGGTACCAGGACTAGGAAGTGGGCGTGTGTTTTCAAGGGTACAATTAAATTTACCACATATATCACTGTATCAACCCCATTCCAAACCTCAAAAGTCCTGGACTAATGCTCATTAGCTCTAATCACCTGGCCTGAGCCATAGATCAACTGTTAGGCTAATCACCGCTGCTAGAAGGAGCCAGTGAGAGCCAGTAGACTCTGTCCAATCCAACACATATGAGGACCCCAATAAAAAACACATACCATTTAAAGACCACACACATCACACAAAACCTACTGAGGGATGCTTGAAAGACAAGGTCTGCCCTGACTTAATGTGTTAACTGAATGACATGAGTAAAAAAATAGTAACTGAAGAGCAAAGAGAAAGTTATGGTGGAAAAGTTGTTACAGAGTTACTAGATAATTGCTGTTATGTTCATATTGGCCAAAGGGTCTTATGTCACTTTCAAGTATTTACAAGCTCGGAGAGTATTGTGTTGGTTTGAGTTGGTGTCTATGTGGTAAGAGAATATGTATGGAATATTATTGAATATTTTTACCGAATTCTTTTCCTGAATTCTTGGCATATTGTAGGTGTTCCTTAAGTAGTTTATTGAATGATAGGATAAAATATTGTGGAATATTTTTACTACATTCTTGGCAGGTTGTAGGCATCTTTTAAGTATAGTTCTGTACACCACAACGATACTTCAGTGAACAACAGACTGCGTATATGACTGTGGTCCTATAAGATGATAATGAAACTGCCCTATACAGACGTACCATTTTTTGTCTTTTATGTTGTATTTTTACTGTACCTTTTTGTGTGTTTAGATAGATTTAGATATATCGTACTTACTATTGTGTTATAATTGCCTGCAGTATTCAGTACAGCAACGGCTGTACAAACCTGTAGTCTAGAGCAACAGGCTAGACCATATAGCGAGGGTGTATAGTAGGCTGCACCAGCTAGGTTTGTAGAAGTGCACCCTTTGATGTTGTCACAACAATAACATCACCTAAAGTTGCATTTCTTAGAGGGTATCCCCACTCTTAATGCAACATTTGACTGTGGTTTATTGAATGGAGGGATAAAAAATAAATCAATGAATATACGAATACAAAATAACTTTTAAAACATCAGTGAATGAATGAATGAGCAATTTTTTTTCTCTTTCCTCCTGAGAGTTGCTATTTTAAAATGCATGCTTAGATTTTTGTCTGTATATTTAAATAATGGTAATAGATGCCACTGATGCACTGAGAGCTCGTATCACATTGCTGGATACAGAGTAGATGAGGAATGCAGTTTTTGTTGTTTCTGTCCATGTGGTTTTCTACCAAGTTGCACAAAATAATGCCCCCTCAGAATGCTGGTTAATGCCTTTAATTCTCTCATGGTCTTCTTTCTTTAGACTCTTTGACATCCTTAAGCAATTAAAGCAACAGCTATTTTAATGAACACACCACATCTTTAACAAAGCCTCTTTGGCCATAGACCTTTGTCAGTCTGCCATCGACATATTTCGCAAAGTACCTGCTATGTCTCAGAAAGTATTATGGGAACTGGGAACAAGTGGGTGAACTAGCACAGGCTCTGCATACCCTCTTCTGTGCATGCAAATCAATTAGGTCAGTCAATTTGAGATTATCTGGGAGGGGGTTGCTTTTGTGCAGGAGACAGAGCTAACCTGGAATTTGGAAGGTGCATTTTGGCTTAGCTGTTTCAATGACAGCAGAGAACAGAGATGCCAAAAAGGGCCTGAGAAGGACAGTGAAACCTGAATGACAGCAAACGTGTTCAGGTTATGAGTTTCATGCAACGCCTGGTACTGAGTGCCTGCTACATATTGATAGGTGAAAATTCTGTGGTTCATTTCACAACTACATACCAGAGAAAAGGAAGATATGGATACAATTGGAAAAAATATATACGTATGCAAAGGAACAGAGACTTGCATATGAAGAAGGGCAGAAGTGCTATATATAATCACATGGTTACTACCTTTCCTAAGGAACAAGCCAGGAGAAGAAACATTGGGTCAGTAAAATGTCTCATTGCTTCCTTTGCAAAACTACCTTTTAGTAGTCTGTTTTTAGAGTTCTTAAAAACAAAACAAAACAAAAAACAAACAAAAAAACCTGTCTCTTGTCTACTTTAAATTCTTGGCAACTTTTTTGGTTTTGGTGAGATCAGGGTTTTTACAGGACAGTATCCTTCATTATATCTTTGTCAGAAGGCTGAGAAATGAGTGGGGATGGTGAATCAACCACAGCCCTTCTGAATTTCTCACAAGGTAGTCTACCTAACAGAACATACTACCTTCCACCCACCTTTGTGCTGGTTACAGTGATATTCAGTCCCTTGGGAGTGAAGACCTCTTTCCTTCAAATGACTTTTGTAAGACTCTCTGTACTCTACAAATAATCACAGTGCAGCTGTGTTTTAAATGAAAACAAGGGGGATTTTGTTTAGTAAATTTTGTGGCATTCCTCGAGGTCACCAGAAACTCCTAGAGGTGGTTGTAAAACAAAGACAAAAGAAGAAAAGGCTGGAAGTCCCTCCTCCTACTATTGTAATGCCAAGTCATTGAAGGTAATTCTTAATTTTTTTCATTTTTTTCAGAGCATACTTAGCATATACTATGTATAACCCCCCACCGCATGCAAGACCAGCTCTTGTGTTCTTAGAAATGACACTGTGGCCCAAAGACAGTGCCTCATGCCTATAATCCCAGCAGTTTGGGAGGCCAAGGCAGGCAGATCACCTGAGGTGGGGAGTTTGAGACCAGCCTGGCCAACATGGTGAAAACCCATCTCTACTAAAAATAGAAAAATTATCCTGGTGTGGTGGCACAGGCCTGTAATCCCAGCTACTTGGGAGGCTGAGGCAGGAGAATCTCTTGAACCTGGGAAGCAGAGGTTGCAGTGAGCTGAGATTGTGCCATTGCACTCCATCGTGAGCCACCAAGCCCATATTACAGGGAAAGAGGTGTTCTGGTGGATAGTCAGGGAGTGCCATACCCCCAGAACAATTTAACAGTCTATTATTTAATTGCAATTGGGTTAAATGCTAAAGTGAGAAGCACACAGAATAGAGTTGGTTTAAATTAGGAAGAACTGAAAAAATGTAGCTAATTTCTTCATTCCTCTAACCCAGGGTTTGAGACAACAAAAATCTGAGTGAATCTATGAATGACTATGTAGATGACATGTTTAGGTGCCGAGTAAAAACCCTCTTGTACCTAAATTCTCAGTTGTAAAATGGGATACAAAGTTGAATCTCCTTTCTTTTTCTAGGTATTTCTGATGGGATTAACTCAGTTTGTTAAAACTTTAAGAAAGCTCTCTCTTTCTCTTTTATTTTTCTCTCTGCCTACTCAGATGCTTCCTGTGTTGTAACTATGGTAGAGGCCAACCTTGTCATGGTTTTCAGAGCTATGTAGTCCCCCCTCCAATAAAAAAAAATGCAAAGAAATCTGCCTTATCAGTATCTCTTCCAATTAATGTAATCTTGTTTCTGTTATTTCCACCGTATTTTTCAATCCAGTGAACCTCATTACATTTGCAAGTGCATTAAATTAGAGCCTCTATAGAAGGAGAATGATGATTATCAGCTAATTTAATTATGTTTCTACATTTGCAGCATTTAATGATGTCTGCCATTGTTGTGGGTGATTCTTACATTGGCTCTAGGTAGAAATTAGCTCTGATCCCATGTAAAGTTTATGTTATCAGATAATACTTGACAGCTCATTGAGGTACATGTTCAGTAATTTTCGAATCTAATCAAAATTGATTTATGTGCAATCAAATTATAGGAATAAAGAAACAGCTTCACCTAATTTAGTTGCTGATTATAGTGTTGCTTGCCTCTGAAGTCACACCAATATGCATCTCTTAGTTTTGTACCAACATTGCATCAAGGTCTAGAATTCTTCAGGCTTTCTTTTTTTTTCTTCCCCCGCAAATTGTATAGCGGTTCAGTATTCCTGTCCTTCCACTATCAATCAGATTGAACATTTATGCCCTCTGATGTTGTATCCTGTTCAACAAATGTTACCTGGGTGTCCTTTAAGTGTTGGACATGTAACTCTTGCACTAGAGGCCCGGGTCACCCATCAACCTAGGAAGGAAGATCCAGGGCATGGAGGAGTGGGTGTTGCAGGAGCTGGGAGCTAGAATTCGGGAGGGCTGATTCATCATTCTTCCTTTCCTATGGATTCTAAACCAAGGCAAAAATAGGCACACACACACACACTCAATGGAGATTAAGGTACAGAATTCAAGTTGGGCGCAGTGGCTTATGCCTGTAATCCCAGGGCTGGGCTTATAATCCCAGCACTTTGGGAGGCTGAGGTGGGTGGATCACGACACCAGGAGATCAAGACCATCCTGGCCAACGTGGTGAAACCCATCTTTACTAAAAATACAAAAATTAGCCAGGCATGGAAGTATGCACCTGTAATCCCTGCTACTCAGGAGGCTAAGCAGGAGAATCACTTGAACCCAGGAGGCGAAGTTTGTGGTGAGCTGAGATCATGGCATTGCACTCCAGCCTGGGTGACAAAGACTCTGTCTCAAAAAAGAAAAAAAAAATGCCTGTAATCCCAGCACTTTGGGAGGCTAAGGCAGGTGGATCACCTGAGGTCAGGTGTTTGAGACCAGCCTGGCCAACATGGTGAAACCCTGTCTCTACTAAAAATACAAAAATTAGCTGGATGTGGTGGCGCAGGCTTGTAATCCTAGCTGCTCAGGAGGCTGAGGCAGGAGAATTACTTGAACCTGGGTGACAGAGGTTACAGTGAGCCAAGATTACACCACAGTACTCCAGCCTGGACAACAGAGTGAGGCTCCATCTCAAAATGCATAAATAAATAAAAATTAATTAAAGCACAAAATCCTGTTTATCAGCAGTGAGTCTGTCTTGCAAAAATGCTTTTATGTTTGTTTAACAAGCACTTTAGTAATAGTCATTTTGTGCCAGACGCAAATTAGAAGGACCTTATACACAAAGGCTCTTTGAATTGCCATGGTAGCCTAAAGGCAAACATTATTATCCCCCATGCACAGTTTATAGATGAAGAAACTGAGGCACCTAAAGCTGGGCTATGTTGCCCAAGGCTGCCCATCTGGCTTTTGAAAGAACAGGATTCAAGTCCCAGTGGTTTGGTTCTAACATCCATGGCTGCTCAACACAGTGTCCTATTGTGCTTTCTGAAGCTGAAGTTAGCATTCCAACCCCTTCAGTCCTGCAGCCATATAGATTCTGGGATGGGCAGAGTAGTTTGGAGGGCATTGGTCCAGCACAGGGGAATGAGATTCAGAGAAATGGGGCTTTGAAGCTGGCCTCTAGAAGGTGGGACCCTGGAACCTCCCCCGAGATATGCTTACCTGTTCTAGGTATACCTTACCTGCTGAAGGTGAGCTTAGGATACAGGGATCAAAAGCAGAACATGCACTGCTTGGAGGAAGTGAGAGAAAGAAAGAGAAGAGGTGGAGAGAAAGAAAAACTTCTCCATTTTGAAAAGTCATCCATCAGAAAAGTCCGTATGATATTGATTGGATGAGGAGGGTGAGGAAGAATATTGGAAACTTGCTTCCTGAAACAGTCATAGCACAGTGGAGGATTGGAGTAAGTCTCTAGGTCACAAGGGAGGTAGCATGAAGGATAAGAAGATGAGAAGTATTAACACCTAGACTGAGTCTTAAGAACATACACTGTTCTTGAGACATGATAGATAAAGCAAATTTCCAGACAAATAAGCAGCCCACTGTAAAAACAAAGACGCAAAAGTGAGATATGTCAGTCAACCCCCGTGTGAGGCCAGAGGGAGGATGGAGATTTGGTGCAGGTCGAAGCTCAAGCCAATTTATAAAAGGCTGTGTGCCCTCCAAGGCAGAGAGAATGTTTGAATAAAATAAAGTGTGTCTCAGTACAAAAGGAGAACTTTTGCAGAACATTTAGACGTCTTATAAAATGGAGTTGCTTAATCACTCCCTAAAGGGGCCATCCTTACCTGTTTCCTGTTCAAGGCCCACGCTCAGCCTAGCTAGATATCAATAGCAATAACCATGTGATTGTTGCTGCAACAGAATGATCTCTCCGAGTGTGCAAAGGGCACCTCTGGGTCACTGAGCATGAACGTGCTTGAGCTCGACCAGGCTGCTTTATCTGTTCAGGAGGCAAAGTTTTTCCACTTCCCAGTCCCCAAGATATCTCTGTGATACTGGTGTGGCATTACCTTCTGCCTCTTACTCCTTACAGGTGCCTTGGTCACCTCTCTCTTATCCCTGGAGGAGAAGTGTGTACTCATGTGTACTCAGTTACAGCCAAAGTCTATTGTGCACCTTGCTCCAAATTTGACTGCTTTCCTGTGAAGGGTTCATTGATTGAACACTACTGGTATCCTCCTAAAACTAGAGCATGTCCCAACAGTGGATGTGACTTTATGTTTTGTGGTGCATGGATATGTATTTTGGTGTAATTGTAGATGTATATTTATGAGGTTGGTTTTCAAATATAGAAAATATGAAGAAGTCATAATATACACCCACCATTGGGATGTTACATTTCACATTTTTATCATATTTGTTTTATCTCATATATATCCATTGTTTCATCTACCAATCCACCTTTTTTTTTAATGCATTTCAAACTGAGTTACATCAATACCCTTCACCGTTCAGCACTGTGTAAATCTTTAATGAGAGCTCATGTTTTGTCTGAGGTCTTTTATTTTTTTAGGTAAAAATTTATTGATACTGAAATATACAGACCTTGAAGGGACCATTTGGTGAGGTTTGACGACTGAGTACACCTTTGTAACATGAAGCTCTCTGAAGATATAGAACTGTCATTCTTCCAAAGTTTAGTTATGATCTGTATGTTTATTAGAAAAATCACAGTCTGAACAATATGATGAAACCCCATCTCTACTAAAAATACAAAAATTAGCTGAGCATGGTGGTGTGTGCCTATAGTCTCAGCTACTGGCAAGACTGAGACAGGAGAATTGCTTGAACCCAGGAGGCGGAGGTTTCAGTGAGCTGAGATTGCATCCCTGCAGTCCAGCCTGGATGACAGAGTGAGACTCTGTCTCAAAAAAGAAAAAGAAAATGAATCAGCATACATATTAAACCTGTGATTCCATGAACAGTTTAAATGAAAGAGTACATACTTGGGTATATGTGTACCTGTATACATATATGTGTATATAATTTATATTGATAATAATAATGCAGGTGGTATGCAGATGTAACAAAATTTGTAATTGCGATGGAAGTTCTTCTGTATTTGGCAATTACAAGCCTGGGGAAGAGGTAACCTGATCCCATTAGCATTGTCTTCAGAAAGAACACGAGCATATAAAATGTGCAAGGCTACACTGATGTAACGTCCAAGATAAATGGAAAGAAACACGGTGTTACTCATTTAATTGAGGATGTTTAACGACTTTTGGCCCTGAGAGTACCAACAGCTACAATTTTTCAAAGTCAGCCTTGATTTATGTTTTATTTTTTAAGTACTCATTAACGTCACAAATACTTAAGTTGGGACTGTCTTCATTTTTTAAAAAATGGGTTATGCTTTCATCTTTCGACCCTGAAACATGTAGATAAAAATCAGCATTAATTGGCAGGATGAATGAGGGTGGTTAGAGTTGGGTGTCTGGCTGCAGTGTTCTTAGAGTGTTGAGAGAGATGCTCACATCCCCTTAACTACAGATGACAACGAGATTTTAATTAACAGCAGGTGAGTCCTGTGGTCAGCCATTTGACATTTAGGTGGATCACAAAATAGCCTTTTCCTTCCAACCACATTTATTTCTAGCTTAATTAGTCCGAGATAGCTTCGCTATTAGCCACAGCCTCTCCATTTAAGATGCTTTTCCTCAGACTTTATTTTTTTATTTTTTATTCTTCTCATTTTAGCACTAGCTTAATGTTATAAAGGACCTGGACTAACTCATTTTAATGACCTCTGCTACATAAATGCTAATTTTACATTTGGCCTTATTTCGGTAGATTTTTTTTTTAAGACCATTGCTTTCAGAAGGACAAAAATGGAAAGATTAAAGCCCTTAGTGTCATCTGCCTGAAAAATCCTGTGGTTTCTTCTGACAGGAAGAGGGTTTTCAAATCCCTCCTTGGTCTAAGCTTCTGTGTTTGACATCTCATTATTTTACTCAGCCACTTCAGCGTCACCTTCACCCAGTTAATTAAGTAACTCATTGAATGTATTATTCAGTTTTGATTCCCCTGTCTGTGACAGAGAGGGATGGGAAGTACTTCTTCATCCTTCTCCTCCTGCCTCTTTCTCTTATGCCCACACCCAAGGAATGGAAAAGAGAAAGGACAGGAGAGAAGACATTCATTACTAAATCCATCCGTCCATCCATCCATCCATCAATCCATCCATTCCTGGAGCAGGCTGTGTTATGTTTTTAATGATACTTGAAAGAAAGTGAAGTTGATGATGGTAAGGATAATGGTAATAGGTCTTAATGATCATATAACATCACAGTACACCAGGAACTGTTGAAATTTCCTTCTAACATGATCTTATTTCATACTTAAAACAGCCTGATGAGGTAAGTACTATGCATAGCACCACTTTACAGGTTAAGAAAACTAAGATGTAGTTAAAGAATTTGTTCAGGTCTCCTTGCTAGTAGGAATCAGAAACCTAATTGGGGCCCATAACTAGCTGATTGGTAATACTTACATTCTCTGGAGCATTTGTTAGGTATCTCCATGTTTGTAGTCAAGTTTAAATTTCTAAAATAGGTGATTTCGAGTTTATGATGATGATACCATAAGAAAGATGTTCAAATTGGAGATCACCTACGTCACTTGACCTGCTAATTACGGGTGTTGAGAGAGAAACGACTTCCTCTAGGCAGTAGTCCTCAAACCTCAACGAAGTTTTTCCCCATGGACATTTGGCCAAACAGTTATGATAGATGGTGCTTTATGTGAGTACATTAGACTTCAATAAAAAAATGTTTTAAAGTACCTTATTGAATGCATTTAGACTTGGCTGAGGGCAGGAGGCTATACTTGGACCTAACTCCTTGGTTTTCGACCCAGCTGGACATAAACAAGATGTGACGTTTAATGTGAATGAAAGTAGAGAGAGGATATTTGGAGTTGGGGTGGTGCAGAGGGAAGGAGAAAGGATCACTAACGTGAAAAGACAGACAGAAAATTTAGAAGGTCAAAGGCAGAGTAATTGAAATAGAGCCTTGGAAATTGTGAATCTGAGAAAGAACTGGAGGTGAAGTGATAGGTAAGAAGGAAGATAAGGAAAAGTAAAGGGATGGAATAAAACAAAAAATGGGGATGAGTGTGTGTGTGTGTGCAAGAGAGAGAGAGACACACGTTTTTATGCATGTTTAAGAAAAAGGAAAACAGAACCTTATAAAGATGAAGTGGAAATTTTTTTTTAAAACTCTCTTTATTATGAAACCCAATTTTTTTTTTTTTGTTAGGGAAAGTCCTCAGTGAAAGGGTGAGCTGTGTAGGAAGGTGAGTAAAAAGCAGACACTACCTTGTTAAAGTTACTTCAGTCATTCCTGAACAAATATTAAGTGCCAGGTTCTGTTCCAGGGGTCAGAATACAGCAGGCTGGGGGGGGAGGGGGGGAAGACAAAGGGAAGTCTCTGCTTTCATGGAGCTAAGAAGCTATTGAATGTGGAGATAGAAAAATAAACAAGGAAATCAAGGTTAAAAATGCAAATAATGCTAAGTGCAATAAAGAAAACAGAACAGAGAGGATAAAGCATTGTTGGCTGGGGGAAGAGCTTACTGATGAGTTGGTGTCTGAACTGACCTTGGGATGGGGAGGAGGAACAGCCATGGGAGGCTCAGAGCAGCAGCTCTGCAGAGAAGGTGCATGCAAACACCCCAAAGTGGCCAGAACCTTAATGCATTTGAGAAGCTATAAGAAGGTCATTGCGGCCAAAGGGGGGTGAGCAGGGAAAGTTAGGAGAGGTCAGTAGGGAAGCAGGCAAAGAGCTGTGTTGGGAGCTGGGTTTTATTATCAACGGAATGTGAAACCATTAGGGTTTCAAATAGAGAAATCACACTGATTGATGGATCATAAAGGTGTATTGGATGGAGGTGCTGAATTTGGTTTCTGAGTCTGTCATTTGTTAACCATGTGTCCTGGACACCATTCCTGCATCTCTGTGATCCTAAGCTTCCTCACCCTTAGAGTACAGATACTAAAAACACTTAACTGCATAGGGTTTCTGTGGAAGTGGAGCAGGAAGATCTTGAGAGTCTGTGTTCCCTGCATGCTAGCTACAAACGGAAACCACCACAAACAACAAAGACAGAACATCTGTGGAAGCTTGCACCAGTTGTCATAAAGACAGCCAGGGAGAGAAAAAATAAAAGATCTGAATTTGGTGCAGAAATAAAAGGACCTTGTAAACAGTATAGAGACCACGTATGTGTTCTGATCAGTTATTTTGCTGATAATGATATTCCTAAGGTTATTAGGAGAATGTTACACTATTTCCTTGCCTAACTGTTTGTTTGTGGCTATTATGCATGTGATGAAAGAAAGTCCACTTGGAGTCTGGGCGTGGTGGTTCACGCCTGTAGTAATCCCAGCACTTTGGGAGGCCGAGGTGGGTGGATCACCTGAGGTTGGGAGTTGGAGACCAGCTTGACCAACTTGGAGAAACCTTGTCTCTACCAAAAATACAAAAAATAGCTGGGCGTGGTGGTGCATGCCTGTAATCCCAGCTACTCAGGAAGCTCAGGCAGGAGAATCACTTGAACCTGGGAGGCAGAGGTTATGGCAAGCTGAGATCGTGCCATTGTACTCCAGCCTCGGCAACAAGAATGAAATTCTGTCTAAAATAAAATAAAAATTTCACTTGGGGAGGAGACAGAGGCTCGTGTCTCTTGCCACTGTCGATGGATTTCAGTGGAACAAAAATGAGCCTCTATGGTGTTTTGCTTGAGCTATTCCTTCGATGCTACTGGGCCTGACGGACACCCAGCAAAGCCCATCTTTAGCTGACATGCTTGCCAGGCCTAACCAACCTGGAATTTATGGATAAACCTTAAGCAGCCGCAAGGCCTATGACCCCAAAGAGTGACTTAGGCTGATTTTATCGGCAGTGGCTCTTCTTTTCATTATATTTGCTATTACTGGAACTGAACTTTTTTCTTAAAACCCGATAACCTTATATAAGGGGTTGGGACCATTTGAGCTCACAGACAGGATGCTGATGGGAAATTGTAAGCCTTCCAAATAGGTTGACAGCTTCCTGTTGTTTGGGTTCTGGCAGAGGTTGCAAAAAAATACTTTTTTTTTTTTAAAGGAGAGGGTGGAGAGAGATTGAAAAATAAGTACTTGGTGTGTTTTCCTGGCTTCTTCCTGGGACATGCCTTCTTCCAGTCCTTGGAAGAAAGTTGCGCCACAGATGCAGCTTGTGTGCACCCCTGTACTGAGGGGGATGTTGGCAGGGTGGGTCATCTGTCCAGAACTCACATCTTCACATCAGTAGCTTATAGACCAAGAAATAGTCCTCTTCTATAGGTGGACAGAAAGTGTTCGTCAATCAGTCAGTATCTATCTGTCTCTCTGTCTGTCTGTCTATCTATCTATCTGAGACAAAGTGTCACTCTGTTGCCCAGGCTGGAGTCCAATGGCGTGATTTTGATTCAGTGCAACCTCCACCTCTCAGGTTCAAGTGATTCTCATGCCTCAGCCTCCCAAGTAGCTGAGACTACAGGCCTGTACCACCACACCCTGCCAAGTTCTGCATTTCCTTTTAGTAGAGGTAGAGTTTCACTATGTTGGGGAGGCTGATCTTGAATGCCTGGCCTGAAGTGATCCGCCTACCTTGGCCTCCCAAAGTGCTGAGATTACAGGCATGAGCCACCACTCCTGGCCCCATGTTCTTGAGTCTTTAAATCAATAGCCTGTTTAACTTCACTAAAGGAATTCATGCAGTTACTTGGTTTCCAGCCAATTACTATTATATAATTAGCCACCTGTATTAGTGACTTTGCAGTCCAGGGTCTGGCCAAGTGCTGTGGCTATTGCCTGTAATCCCTATGGTTTGGGAGGCTGAGGTGGGAAGATCAGTTGCATTCAGGAGTTTGAGACTAGCCTGGGCAACACAGAAATACCTGTCTCTATTAAAAAATAAAAATAAATTAGCCCAGAATGGTGGTGCATGCCTATAATCCCAGCAACTAAGGAGGTTGAGGTGAGAGGATCACTTGAGGCCAGAGGTCGAGGCTACCATGAGCAGTGACCACACTACTGCTCTCCAGCGTGGACAACATAAGACTCCACCTAAAAGAAACCCAGGCTCTATGTAAACTGATGTATTTCTTATTGAAGAAACCTGCATGTGCATGCACACACACACACACACACACACACACACACACACACACAGAGTATATCTATATTCTGCTATACCAGTTATTGTGAGTAATTCATGAAGGTTCAACATGGGTAGAAAAGTCAATCAATACTAAAGTTGCCTTTTGTTCTGTGTTCATTCACTCTTCTATTAAAATAAATTTATGTTACTACTTTAAGAAAATGATTAGTGCAACAGGAAAGCAGATTGGCTGAGTCCCTGAGATCATCCACTTCTGAGTCAAACAAGTAAGGGTCATGTCCCACAGCCAACAACTGTTGGCTCTGTGACCTAGGGCAAAAAGCAAACCTCTGTGAGTATGTTGACTCTAAAATAGGAATAATCACGGTGGCTGCCTCCTGGGATTAGTGAAGTTAGATATATATTTAAGAGATAATATATACTTACATAATACTATATCCATTTAATAGAATACATAATATATACTAATATGTAATACATTTTTAATTTATATATGGTATATAAAAGCATATATCATATTTAAGATATTCAAATATATAATTATGTAATATATAATAATTTAAAATATAAAGATGAAATTATGTATTATATATAATAAAAATATATGTATATATGTACATACATAATACAGAGATAAACATAATTGTATTACATATGTCATACAAAATATACATATATTTGTATTACATATTATATGTTAAATTTAAGTTAATTTAAAATACATGTTAAATGCTTAAAATACACATGTATATATTTTAATTAATGTAATATATAATATACTTTGATAATTTATAGTTATTAGATATATATTATACATGTTTTAATTTATATCTAATATATGTAATATAAGTATATTTTATAACAATACTTTAAATTACATTACATAAATTATATATTAGGTATATTATAATACTTTATGTTATATATATTTTTTAATTTGTATATCATATATAAAATATAAAGTGTTATATATAAGTATACATGATGTATACATTAAATGGATATAATATATATTATGTATTTTACAAAAGTTTTATTAATGTCTATTATATAAATTAAAATATATATTTTAAAATTTTTATTTATATATAAAATATATTTTATATTTATTTTATTGTATAAAATATATGTATATATTTTAAGTTTTATTTATATTTAAAATATGTATTTGATTATAAGTATAAAAGTTTGTATATATTTTATATATATAATTTATATATAACACTTTCAATTTATACATTTACATATTTATCACTAAATGATTTTTTTGAACATTAGTTTTTGTTGTTACCCTTGCCTTTGAGGAGCTGATAACCTCATGAAAATGTCAATATTGTATAAAATGCCCTGGAAATAGGAGTACAAGTGAAATCATCTCCACAGTAGCACATGATCCTTATCCACTCAGGATCAAGGACTTGGTGCCAGAAGAAACAGTCAACTCTGGATGGGGAGGTCAAGGAAGAAGTGACAGCAGCTTTGGGAAACAGATAATTGGGCAAACAGAGAGAAAGTGACTCAGGAGGAGGAGACAGTGAGCCAGGTTTCTGGAAGATAAAGGGGCGTATGAATGAAAAGTTTGACATGGAGCATAGAGTCTGGGAGGAGCACACTAGAATATGAGTCTAGGAAGGTAGGTGGCATGGGGCAAAAATAATTTCAAGAAATCTGATGAGTCTCATGCTTTTATTAATTAAAAATTATTTTTGGAAAATTATGATGCCTAAGGGGGATCACTTTATTTTTATTTATTTTACCTGACATAAACTATTTTGATGCACTTGACCAGTCAGTCAGTTTAGGTCACTATCCAATTCACCTGAATAAATACAGCCCGAATATTACTTATTCAAAATGCTTGAGACCAGAATTGTTCTGGATTTCAGATTTTTTTTCAGATTTTCAAATACTGACACATACCTAATGAGATATCCTGGGGATGGGACCCAAGTTGAGACACGTCATTGCCTTATGCTTTATATGCACATCATAACATAGCCTGATGTAATTTTATAAGTGTTTAATAATTTATGCATGAAACAGAGTTTTGAATGCATTTTGGACATTCAAATCCATCCAATGGAGGTCAAGTATTGAATTTTCATCTTGTGGTGTCATCTCAGCACTCAGTTTTGGATTTGGGGACATTTGGATTTTAGATTTGGAGTGCTTATCCTTGAACAATAATATTAAAAAGTTATTAAACCTCTAATATAGCAGGTATAAAAAGATTTCTGTTATATTTGGTTTAAGTTGTTTTTGAGAAATAAAAATTGTGTTTTTTGTGTATATGAGTTTTTGAATTATGTAAACATTGTGACATGCCTTAACTGAGCTGATTCACATATGTCTTTCTATTCAATTTGATCGTCTGAATCTCACAAATCTGGAAGTCACAAATAAGCCTATATATATAATATATATATATATATATCTTATTATTATATATTATATATTATTCTATGGATATAGTATATATAAGATACATATATAAGTATATATATAAGTATATATATAAGATATAGATAATATAATATAAATATAATATATTATCTATATCTTATATATAACTATATATATTATATACTATATATACACTATATTTATACTATATATAGTATGTATATACTATATAATAATATATATAATATATATACACTAATATATACTATATATGGAATACATAGAATATATATAATATAGAATTTATAGAATATACATAATATAGTCTATATACATAATATATATACTATATATATATTAGGAGGTGCATTTTATTTTAAAAGATTGAAACTCTAAAGTACTCCCCTGATAACTGGTTGTGAATTGGGAGCCAGATTACATGCAGTGGCGGCAGAAAGTACAGCTGACTATGAGTACAGGGTCTAGAAGAATATTGCAATACATCTCCATCTCTTCAAGAGCACAACAAGCTGGAGTTATTTAGCAGGAGGGCAAGGCATTCCATGGTCTCCAAATCTTGGAGGTCCTTTCTGTACGAGGTTACAATACTGAAACTAATCATCCGTATTTATAAAAGTGGAGACAGTGAATTACATTTTACAGGGATTTTACCCAAAATGGTTAAAATGACAGAGTTTCTGTGCTTAAACAGATTAGCCTTTATAATTTGCATTAGCCAACATTTAGTTTCTTACGTCATTCCTGTGATGATGTGTATGATTGAAGTATCTAAGACGTCCTTAGGGGTAGACTAAACTTCTACCATTCTCTCCCAGCAAAATAACTATGTCCTGTGAATTGTGTAGGCCTGCCAATGCAAAAGAGAAAGTAATCAAGACCTTAATGATATTATTTTTAATTGTCTTCTTGCATATAAAAATGAAATAACAGGTTCTCAAAGGAAACTTGGCATTTGGGAAAGAGGGTGAAAAAAACAGAGAAATGCAATTATCCTAAACTATTTTAAGGTACAATTTTTTCTGTGCTCATGTAAGAATTAAAATGAGTGTTTTAAAGAATAAGTTACTGGTAAATCGTATGGCAAAAGAACATACACATTCATTTTTCCTTTTTATTTCAATTTTCTGAAAAAAGTTATTTCTCAGGTGATTTTTTAAATTCATCCTTAGCGATTGGAAGTTCAAGGGCCATGCATTGAGGCTTATACATTTATTTTAATAAAAATATGTTTCTGTCATATTAACTTTTACTTCCATGTTGTCAAACTTAGAAATATTTCAGTGGACGTAAAACCAAGAAAATGGCTATATGTTCTCTGACAAAAGAAGGTGAGCACACATACATTGAACAACTATTTTTACACTAATTCATATGATGTGTAGCCCTTCAATGCCAAATGTTATACATTTAATGTTATCTTATTAAGAACACTCATTCCAGAGTATGAAAAATTGAGAGGGAAAACAAGAGAGACTTCTCCTGGCTCTTCTAATTCCAGGAGTTGGAATGATGGCCACCATTTTGGTCTTGTCAGTTACTTAAGGCTGTAGATAATAAAGGTTGCATTCCTGAAGTAAAGAGTTGGTTCCTTAGTCTTGCGAAAACAGCCACTGTTCATTTTCTACCAGAAAGCAAAATGCCAGGGTCACAGGGACAGAAAATACTCCTTCGCAAGAAGCTGATTGACAAGATGGCTAGAGTCCAAGTGAATCCTTTCCAAGTATCAATTTCCAAGGAGAGATGTGGCCTTACCCAGCTGCCTACAAAGCTTAGCTATTGTCCCAGCCAGAGCAGCAGCCATTTCTTAGGAATCCGACAGCTCATTTCTGGATACTCAATAGGATGCATAAGAATGACACATTTTTTTCAAATCATGTGCACTAGCTCTGTTGACCTTCAGCTGTGCTGCGCCTTCTTTAATTGACAAATGTTGGACTGCCCATTGGATGTCTTTGTGGAATGATTCCTAGGAGGAAGTGAAATACTCAATTAAAGGGTTTTGTTAAGTTCTTACAGTGTTAGGTTCTTTATAGGAGTGGTTTAGTAGGTGTTGAGATAGACTTTCTATCAGCTTCCATTCCCAGGAGAAATTGTCCTGTTAGAAATTGCATCTTTTTTTTTGCCAGCAGGGGTCTGTTTGATTGACTGAAATAGTAATGACCTGGAGAAATTAATAGTTTTTAGAAACATCTTATTTTGAGAAAGAACAATAACTATGATAAAATTATATAAGGTGCACAATAATAAATGCACAAATAAAATTTAAAGATTACAGGTATGACAGGTGTTTTGACCCTTAGCTATGTGCCAGCACTCTGTGTACTTCATCTTACTTAATACTAACACCCATAGGATGATACCAGAGCTTTTAACCCCATTTTCTGAAACATGAAAACTAAGAAGTAGTTAAGTTGCTTTGCAAAGCCATGTAATTATTAAGTGGTAAAGTCAGGACTTTAAACAGGGTAGCCTGATTTCTTTCTTATGTATTTTGATCCACACCTAGAGGTGAAATTCAAATGCAGCTTATTCAATTTCCTCTCAGATGTCATGGTGAATTACTTTAATATCTTACTGTTTCAGTTACGCGTTATGCCACATTTCCTCAAGAAGTTGATATGCTATTAAGAACTAGGCTGTATTTTTAATTTTTTGTTAATTTAATTTTTTTTATAGAGGCTGGGTGCAATGGCTCACGTCTGTAATCCCAGCACTTTGGAAGGCCAAGGCGGGTGGATTACTTGAGGTGAAGAGTTCAAGATCAACCTGGCCAATGGGGTGAAACCCCATCTCTACTAAAAATACAGAAATTAGCCAGGCGTAGAGCAAGGCACCTGTAATCCAAGCTACTCGGGAGGTGAAGCAGGAGAATCGCTTGAAGCCAGGAAGTGGAGATTGCAGTGAGCTATGATCACGCCATTGCTCTCCAGCTTCACTGACAGAGCAAAACTCCATCTCTAAATAAATAAATAGGCCAGGTGTGGTGGCTTAAACCTGTAATTCCAGGACCTCGGGAGGGTAGGCTGTGCACATGAAAATAATGACCTGCTGGGCTCGGTGGCTCACGCCTATAATCCCAGCACTTTGGGAGGCCGAGGAGGGTGGATCACGAGGTCAAGAGATCGAGGCCACCCTGGTCAACACGGTGAAACCCCCTCTCTACTAAAAATACAAAAATTAGCCGGGCGTGGTGGCACGCACCTGTAGTCTCAGCTACTCTGGAGGCTGAGGCAGGAGAATTGCTTGAACCCAGGAGGCAGAGTTTGCGGTGAGCCGAGATCGTTCCACTGCACTCCAGCCTGGGTAACAAGAGTGAAACTCCATCTCAAAAAAAGAAAATAATGACCATGACAGCCATGTCATTAACACGGAAGGCCTCGTTTCTCTTTGGAAGGGAGCTAATTGACTACTAAGTTGCTGGCTGACTGGATGGGCATAAACTTACCTTTCTGCATCCCACTTTCCTGATCTTCAGTTCAGTTGCTTAAATGGAGTGCACTAAACCTCAATTTGATAATTGCATCCTCCAAACCTTTCATGAAGGTGCCTATCAAAGTGTAAATAATTACCCAGTAATCTCGTATTTGCAAACTGCATCCTGGCTGTTTACGCTTCACCGCGGTTGGAATCAGAGGTTCAGGGCTCCTCCAACCCTCACATTCTTTTTGAGGTCAGAGGAATTTCGAGGACCGAGGACAGCATCTTAAGGCAGTTCTCCAACCAAGGCTTTTACCTTCGCTCTCTCCCAGCACTGACCTCTGTCATCTTCTTGTGCTATTTATAAATCCAAGGGAGTGCTGCTGTTTTGTTTTGGTGCTGGCGATGCAGACACTTACCCTCATCAGAAGTTTTGCCCTGAGGTTGGGCGCAGTGGCTTACACCTGTAATCCCAGCACTTTGGGAGGTCGAGGCAGGCGGATTGGTTGAGCCCAGGAGTTCAGGACTAGGCTGGACAACAGGGTGAAATCCCATCTCTACTAAAAATACAGAAATTACCCGGGCATGATGGTAGGTGCCTGTAATCCCAGCTACTCAGGAGGCTGAGGTGGGAGAATCACTTGAACCCGGGAGGCGGAGGTTGCAGTGAGCCAAGATCCCATCTCTGTCCTCCTACCCTGGAGACAGAGCAGAAGTCTGTCTCAAAAACAACAGCAACAACCACAGCAAAGGTTCTGCCCTGAGACTTTCAGAGGTGGTCTTGTTTCTCTCAAAGTTGCTCCCTCCTCGCTATCCTATTTCCTTCTTTAGATAATACCCACTTTAGCTCACCTGAGGCATACACCACTGAGCACTTCAGGGCTTCTTCCAGGTTCTTCTCTCTTTCTCTATTGTTTTGACTGTGTTGCTTAATTATTCACAAGCATAATGAAATCAATGAAAGTGCCGGGGATCATCCAGGAGGCTGAACCCCAAAATAGAACAAGAAAATACT
>CAUYQU010052046.1:0-38535 GCA_963574635.1 Cheracebus regulus
ACTTTTTAGTAATTGCATAAGCATTTTACAGATTTAAATGAAATCCTGAGCAATAGAGCAAGATTTTCGTTCTCTCTCCCTCTTTCTCTTTCTTTTTTCTCTTTTATTCTACTTCTTTCTCTCTCTTAAAAAAAAAAAAACTTCCTCTCTCTCTTTCTCTCAAAAAAAAAAGAAAAGAAAAGAAAATACTCCCTACTTTCTGCTTCACATAAAAAAAAAAAAGAAGAGTGGATTTTCTATGTAGAATGAGAGGAATCTTCTGCTTGGTTTGTGATCACAGGGCTCGCTAGGGGCCAGGCACTGTGCTTCCCATGCATTATCTCATTTGAGTCTTCACAACTCTTGAGGCAAAACATAATTATCTTCCTTTGACAGATGAGGAAACTAAAGCTCATTGACTTACCTAAAGTCACAAAGCTGGTAAGTGGTAGAGTCACTTGAACGTGAACCACCTAGGTTCTATCTAATTGTAGAGCCAATTCAGCTGAAGACATGTCAGCCAGTATGCCACAGCATTCAGGTAGAACACTGGGACTCTGTTGTCCTATAGTGACCAGAAAGCTCATTCAGCTACAGTTCAGTGCAGTCACCACTGGCATCTACAACTATAATAACAGCATAAGCACTTAATACATGTAGAGTGAATGCATGAATAATGTTCATAATTAAATAGTCAATCCTGAAGAAAACATGACCACATGTTTAAAGTCTTCTGCTGGGAGATAACATTTTAGAAAGTTTCTATCCAACAACAGCTATACTTTGGAAGTTTCCACATGTAAAATATTGGCCAACAACTAGCATCATGCACTGCTTGATGACAGGGATACATTCTGAGAAGCGTATTGATAGGTGATTTCATCATTGTATGAACATCATAAAGTGCACTTACACAAGCCTAGACGATATCGCCTGCTACACACCTAGGCTATACGGTATGGACTATTGCTCCTAGGCTATGCACCTGTACAGCATGTTACCACACTGAATGCTGTGTAGGAAATTGTAGCACAGTGCTAACTATCCATGTATTTAAACATATCTAAACATAGAAAAGGTACAGTAATAAAAAGATGGCATTTTAATCTTATGGAACCACCTTTGTATATGCAGTTCCGTGTTGACCAAAATGTCATTATGCAGCCCTTGATTGTATTTGAAAAATGAGCTTCTCTAGAAGAGTGTTTCCCCCAATGGTTCTGGAGAGTTGACTTGCTTTCTTCCACTGGTCTTTCTTCATATGCAGTGACTAGGCAGTATGAAGTTGCAGTGATAGTGAGCATAGACTCTGAAGCCAGACTGCTAAGGTTCTAATCTTGGCTTTGCCAACTTGCTAGCACAAAAACCCTAGGCAAGTTACTTCATCTTTGTGTACCTCCATTTCCTCATCTTTTGTGGGGATTAAGTCAGTTACCATTTGTAAAGCACTTAGCACCTGGCACATAGTAAGCACTACATGAGTCATTATGCTGCTTCAAGTAATAAATGAACCTGTGATGAAAAACTCACCAATGGATAGGTCACTAAATAGACAAAACAGAAGCAGTAAGTTGAAGGTTAAAACTTTAAGTTATCACTTCCATGCACCAAGCATTTTTCTTTCCTCTTTTCACTTTTGTTGAGATCTGGAGTAGTTAGACTGTGGCCCACCAGAAGCCACACTCTGTGACCACCAAACCCCAGAATTGCCCACCTCTGTCTTCTAGAAACTCTGGGTAGGTGACTCAGCACTCACTTGCTAGTTCTCCGATAGTACCCTAAGCCTGAGACTAGACTGAACCACAACAGTGGGTGATCTTGGCAGTGTCTGTTGAGTGGCCCCCTCTCTCTTAATAAAAATAGCTTCCTAATCTTTGTTAGTGAACTGTAAGACAGATTCAAGAGAATTTTGTCATCACCAAGTTGGCTTTTTCCATTCCCCTCCTGATAGCGTGTCCTCGTTCCTCTTGCCAGGCTACCCTTGAGCTATGTCCTCTATTTTTTTCAAAGTCTGCCGTAGCAAACCTCACCGTTAGAGAAGATGAATAGGAAGTCTATCACGTATCTATTTTTGTTCTCAGTAGTAAAATGCCTCTATATCTTTTTAAAAAAATCTCTAAGCTAATGTTTTCTATTTTTCTCTTAAAGTTAGGAGGTTTGGAGGACTTTATATTAGAAGGCTCCAAAGAATTTAAAAGAAAAGGGCATGATTGTCTTTTTTCTTGATTCAGAAGAGCACATTTTGTCAACAAAATATTACTTCATGCATGTGGAGAGTTTTCATGAAACAGTCATCTGTCCTTATGAAATGTTGAATTTAGTGCAAATAAAGTATATGGTACATAATTTTAGTATGGAAATTGATGGAATTTCCTCCCTGATCTGAGCTCTCTTGCTTAACAAAGACTTCTGTCTTCACTAAGCAGTCCTATACTCAGGTTTGTTTCCACTCTTCTGCTCTTCTCTCCACTCCTCACCCATCTCACCTCTACTACCAGTTGCTCACCTCTATTTATTGTTGGACTGAACAAAGATGACACGTTATGCATTTAATTGTGTCCCTTGAAATTCATGGATCAGAATCTCTGGTGTTGGAGTCTTGGAATTTGCATTTTAATAAGTTCCATTGCTCTAAGATCTCTTTCACCTTCACATTTCATAAGTCTATGACATATTATCCATTTTCTCCATCCTCATCATCTACTTAGAAACAGGATCATGCCTGGGCCTTGTGCTATTTTTGTCTTCTGTTCTGATCCTTTAGTACAGCTGGAGATTGAAGTCCTAACCCTGGGTACTTCAAAATGTGAACTTATTTGGAAATATGGTTATTGCAGATGTAATTAGTTAAGATGAGGTCCCACTGGAGTAGGGTGAGCTCTTAATCCAATATAACTGCTGTCCTTATAAAAAGGGGAAATTGAAAGACAGACACAAACACACATACACAGACATACACACACACACACACACAGAGAGAAAGAGAGAGAGAGAGAGAGAGAGAGAGAGAGAGAATGCTATGTGAAGACGAAGGCAGAGCTTGGGATGAATGTATCTACATCCCAAGGAACACCAAAGATTGTCAGCAAACCACCAGGAGATATGAAACAGACCCTCCCTCTGCATCTCCAAAACAATCCTGCTGACACCTTGATTTTGGACTGCCAGCCTCCATAATTGTGAAACAACACATTTCTGTTGTTTAAGCCACATCCAGTTTATGGTACTTTGTTACGGCAGCCCTAGCAAATGAATGCACTATATATATGTGTGGTCAATTAATATTATTCTTTTTGGCTCAGTAAGGTGATCAGATGTTTTTAATGCTGTGTATAGGTCTAGGGGTCAGGTCTCCTGGAGCAAGTCCTCAACAGAATATATATATTCCAAGGCCCAGGAGTCCAGATGTTTAACTGGATGTGAAATAGCTGGCTGGCATAGCCAACAGAAATGACACTTTGTCCTTACAGCCTGGCACTCTGGCCCCAAGAAAGTCTGCATTGCAGTTCAGTCAGTTTATGGGGAACAATGAAGCTAAGGGGATCAGATCCACTTTGAGGATCCCCCTCCACTACTAGCATAGCCCACCCAGTCTGAAGCTTGTAGTGAGCAGTAATAATGGCCCTAGCTAGAAACAACAGGCCAACTGGCATCCTTGGCCATTGGTACACACTCACGTGGAGAGCCCAGAAGGAAGAAGAACTCTCTCTAGGATCACCACAGAGAAGAAAAGGCCCCAGGCTGAGAAACCTGGTGTCTTAATTTTGTTCTCAAGGCCCTTGAGCAAATGACCAATGTCTCAGTGCCTCTGTTTCCTTCTTTGTAAAATAAATGGGCTCTATAACCATCCTGCTAAGGTAGGGTTTCTTAAAGTAGCCCAGCATGGACCACTGGCAGCACAATTACCTGATGTACTTGGTGTTAGAGTCTTAGAATCTGCATTTTTAATAAGTTTTGTTGCTCTAAGTTCTCTTTCACCTTTACATTTCACGAGTCTATGATGTATTACCCACTCTGTCCCATCCCCAACATCTATTTAGAAACATGCTCCTCTTAGTTTCTGGTTCGATCCCTAGTACAGTCGACGACGTCCTCAAGTGCTTTCTAGCTGTGAAAGCCATATTTCCACTTCCAGAAAAGAATGACCCATGGCAAGGAGAAAAGCAAAGATAAAGCTATAATTAGAAATAATTTTGAAACTACTAGCTTAACATAAACTTTTGATATTTGATATTGCCTGGCTTTTAATTTTCCAGAACCTGTTTGTCCCTCATGAACACAAATGATCAGTAGGTACCCTCACTATTTCCTTGAACTCGTTCCTTTGACAAAAAAATAAAAAAGGAGAGACGGGTAGGTTCGCTAATCATTTGAGTTCTACCAAATGTCACACAATTGTTTTGCATATCAGTATTTTGTCCTTTCCGGCTAAAGGTCTTTCCTTGGGTTTGCAAATAGAAGTTTGAGAAGAGTCCTGGTACTGACTGAGCTTTCTTGGTAATGTTACAAAATTTCCAACCACAAAGTCGATCTTCATTTGAGTCAGAGCAATTAGAGGAAGACTAATGGCTGTGGACAAAACTACTGAAATATTTTATTGAGGAAGCTAAGTAGGCAATTCAAATGGGAGAGACTTTTTGTAGTGGTGGAGTACCACCTGCCACCTTCTAGCAGGGAAATGACCAGAAGCTGTTCTTAAAGATGAGGGAAAAAATGTGAATATTCAAGATTCCTTCTGACAAACTGTAGAGAATGGCATTGAAGGATGTTTTCCTGGGCCTTTTGTGACATCTGTTTTTCACAGTTGTTCTATAATTCAAAGTTTAAACTTGGATTTTCAAATCATCTGGCATTGCCCACATTCCAGTACCTGCGGTGCCTGAGTTTGGTTCCTCAGGAAAAGCTGCTTATTTCAATTGATCTAGGAAACTACTGACCAAAGTCAATAACTCTTGGGCTCAGTTTTAAAACATACTGTAGAACCAGTTAGAAAAGCACAGAAAGGTCACTTTTTTAGCAGAATGTTGGCTAAAGGAGTAGTACCCTATTTGGAAGTCAGAATAGCTGTTAGTGTGCCAAAGCCACCAGATGTTCAAATGGCTCTTTTCACTTGTGAACATAATAGTGTTGGTGGCTTTGTTATTTCCTGAGGTTTGGCAGCCAGTGATGCAGATTTCCTTGTATCAAGAACACGCTTCTTTCGTGTAATATAGGATCCTAAAGAGGGTCCATCCTAGTAAAAGAGGCCCATGATGCAAATGGTTTCGGTTGGCAACGCCTGTACAAATCAACAACCCACAAATTATAGATTACAAAAAATCCTAAGCATTAACTGGCCTCTAAGTAAAACTTAGGGATGGAAATTTTCAGAAATGTGACAAAATGCAGTCACTCTTATCAGGACTGTAGAATTCTGATTAGTGACACTTCCATCAGCTGAGCCAGTTAGTGTCAGAAGAATTCTGCTTCTCATATCAGGATTTAACTTGATGTCCTCCTAGATGCTAGAATTTTCTTAATTGGTTATCATGGGGGTGGGGTGTAAACCCACCAGGGCACACTCTCCAGCAAACCAAACAACCAGATTAAAAGGATGTGGGAGAGGCTTACACACACATAACCCCCACATCAAGGCCACTGAAACATCTATTTAGCTAGGAGTAGGTCATGTAGGTGATAGGTGCCAATGTACGATCTAAGTTTATACTCCATTTCTCACGAACTTGATGCTGCTCATGCAGCTCCAACTTAAGGGTCTTTGAAGAAACGACTATCTCCACTAGAAAAAGTAAAACCTCCTTGAGGGCAGAAGCCATTTCTTGAACCTCTTAACTCCGTATCTATTGCAGAGAAGTAGAAGAAAAACACAATTTCACAGTGATATGATGTCATTAAAAGATAATATTTTGTCATCTTGCCTTTTTAAACAGTCGTTATTAAAATATGAAGCAACAGAAAAATGCTTACTAGGAAAGGCTAAGTGAAAAAAAGCATGAGGCAAAAATTACATAGACTCATAAATTCTATTATTTTAACCATGAAAAACATTATATAAAGATAAGATTAAGAAGGAAATATGACAATAGTTATATTAGAAAGGTAGGTTTTGAGTAATTGTACTCGTTTTCTCCTTTTTTCATAATATTGTTAAATTACTTTTATACTTTTTTAGAATTTTATTTAAAAGAGGAGTTTCTGTGCAGGTATTACATAATCAAATTCCCAGGCTGAAAGCATGAGTTCATTTTTCCCCTTACCTACCCCAATCTTCCAGATACTGGGAATCTCAATGAGGTGAGCAATAATTTATCCCCAAAGGGTGGCCCAGGAGAGGCACTCAACTGGGCTTTTGGCTCTCAGTGATGAGGCACAGAGAAGCTGAATCACCCCAGCCCAAGAGACATCAGCCTCATTCCCTTCTGTTCCTCTAAATTGAAGCATCCTGTTCCTCTATCTCCACTAGAAAAAGTAAAACCTCTTTGAGGGCAGAAGCCATGTGTTGAAATTCTTAACTCTGTATCTATTGCAACACATTTTTATGAGTGTCTGCCAGGGTGGTTTTAGAAAGCTGAGCCTCAGGAGGAGGATAAGGAACAGCTGGGAGTAATCAATTTCAGCTCAGTGTGGATGGTCTTCAAGTAGGGAAGAGTGAGAAAATGTGCATTGGTTACAAGATGGCGCCTCCTCTTCCTGGGAAGGAAGATGACCTTTGTGGCTGAGATTTGCCACTTAGAGCTTTCCCTGGTCCTCACAGATCATCAAACGAAATCACCAGATTTGCCAAAATATTTCTGTGGGGGCCGCTTACTACATTGACCAAAAATATCTCACAAATGTGTTTAAGCCCATTTAGCCATTGTTTATTGAAAAAAATGGGGAGTGACAGTATAGGGCACCGAAGAGTGTTCTGCAGCTCATAAACTAATTAATGAGACAAAAAACAGTTAAGTTCCAGTGCCTGGTGCTACATCATTAAGTGCCAGGTGAATGGAAGAGAATTCCTAGGTTATCAGAACAACCTCTGTGAATTACTCTGCCGCTCTCCAGGCTTTTGGCGCTCTTGTCACTTGATTAGGTTCCAGTACTCAATGGTTATGAAAGTACCTGAGAGCCAATGCTCAAATAAACTTGTTTACAAAATCAGTTCCTAACAGGGACAAATTTGGAAACAACTTAATTGGAAAAATGCACAGGGATAAAGCAGGTATAAAGTTACATACTCCGTATGATTCCAGTGATGCCAAATATACATATATTTATTTCTTTATTAAGAGAGAATGATGCAAGCCAGCAAGTCTAGAAGGAAATACTCCAAAATGTTATCAGTGGTTATCTTTAGGTTGTGGGTGCTTTTGTTTCCTTCTTTATATTTTTCTGCATTTTAAAGTTTCCCACAATGAACACTTATCACCTTTCTCATCAGAAAGCCAGAGCTCCATCGAGCAGAGGCAGTGAAGCATTCTAAAATGTAGACCTTCTCCGTGAAAATAATAAAATAGGTTTAAGGGCAATTTTAAAGAAATCCCTGGCTAACTGAAAATTAATTCTTAACAGAAATTAGTCTTGTTTGAGGTAAGCTTTTTTATTCTAGTGAAATGCAGGGGACACCCACATCCTCCCACAAGTCTGCTATCTTATCTCCTGGTCTTGACAGTTCACCCAGAGCCTGAGCGAGCAGGAGCTGAGGACCTACTGTGTGCCCTGCGTGGTGCTGGCTGTGATGGAGCTGCATAGGTCACTACTCTATCGTGAGCCAAGTGCCCATTAGTTACAGGAGGAATGTGGTTAGCTGACTACATCCTCTCCCATATCTCCTACTGTAGTGAGAGCCATCATAGCATAGAGGTTAAAAGCACAACCCAAGATTCACACAGACAGATTTTCACCTTTTTTATGTTGCTTACTAGCTTGGCCAAGTAACTTGACCCTTCCCAGCCTTGGCTGTACCCCACAGGTTGCTGCTGGGAGCCTCCATTGTGGCATATCAGATTCTTAGCATGGACTGGACATTTAAGAAGTACCCACACCATTTCAGTCCCATTCTGTTTCTTTCCCACCCCAAGCCAGGTTCTGACATACTGCAATACCTTGCTAGGTGTCAAACAGGAAAGAATTGCAAAAACATAATAAGAAGTATTGGGTGAAGAAAGAGGATGACCATGCCCTAGCCATCCACAAGAAGCACAGACTTTCTCTAGATAAGGAAGGGCCAAGTTGTGTAGTAGATGGTTTAGTTGCCATAGGAGTTTAGACAAAAAGGGGACACAGATGAAAGTTGCTGGAAGAAGTACATTTGGGGTGGCTCTAAAGGAGGGGCAAGAATTGCAGGTGAGGTGAACCAAAGTGAAGTCATTATGAAGGCAGGAAGAATGCTAAGCTGTTGGACTAAACTAATACCTTGCTCACAGCAGTAGCTTGTGGGTAGGATATGCAAGCACCAAACTCTCTTTTAATTGTCCAGCCCCATCATTTTATATCTAAGGAAACTGAGCCCCAGAAAAAGAAGGCCAGTCACCTAAGTATCAGGAGCACAGCCAGGACTGGAATCTTGGCCTTCTGGCCCCCCAGAACCCAGTGATTGTAGTACTTGGCTGAAAGAGCCTTGAGGGCAGGGGTCCTGCCTCAATCAAAACTGAGTGAGGGGCAGAAGGCGGGGGAATGGGGCATGACTGTTAATGGGTTTCCTTTAAGGGGTGTTTAAAAATGTTCTGGAATTAGATAGTGTTGATGGTTGTGCAACTCAGTAAATATACTCAAAACCATTGAACTACGCACATTATAATGGGTGAATCTATGGTATGAGAATTATCTCTCAAAAACGGTGCTACAAAAAATACTGAGTGAACCCATCCTGGGTCCTGGCCCAGAGCAGGGGCTCAGTTGCTATGAAAGGAATGGGGCCAGTGAATGAGAGAACAATAGGGCAATATACAGTTCAGACCAGCTAGCAATTGTGGCACTTCATACACCCCGAGTGAAAAGGAAAAGAAGAAGAAAAATACTCTGGGTGCCTTTGAGGTTAGATATTGAATTCTTTCTCTGAAGTTCTTAGGTTTGGCCTTAGATACCATTTCTCCCCTTCCTTTCCTCACTCAGGATGCCCTTGATCTCTTCACAAACAGTTGAGATCAGAGAGTGCCCCTGTGTTCGGAGCGCCAGATGTTACGCTCCAGGTGCTGCCAAGGAGCCAGAGCTGGGCGTATGGAGACCCTGTAGTGTGAGAACTGCCCAAGCCAGCAGAGGTCCCTGGCAGCTCCCAAATTGCCTCTGGGAAATGTGATGAGCACCAAAGAGGGGTTCCGTCTTGCTGTTCACATGGGCATCAGCTTTGCAGCTTTCCACAGCTTTTTGGGAAGTTGTAGGGGCTCCTTCTGCTTCTTGAATATAGCGGTAGGCTTTTGGTTAATCAAAACAGATATATCCACAGCTATTTTTCCCTGGTTCTCTTTCAGTTTTCATTCATTCATTGGTTTGTTCATTCCACAAAGCAGACATGGCCCCAGCCCCTGTAGAGTTTATGATCTAGTAGGGGAGAGTGAGATTACTCAAATACAGTAGACACTTGGACGACAGGTTTGAACTGCACAGGTCCACTTATACATGAAGACAATGATGAGGATGAAGACCTTTGTGATAATCCACTTCCACTTAATAAATAGTAAAATTATTTTCTCACCTTTATGATTTTCTTAATAACATTTTTTCTCTAGTTTAAGAATACAGCATATAATACATATAACATACAAAATATGTATTAACTGTGTATGTTATTGGTAAGCCTTCCAATCCACAGTAGGCTATTAGTTCCAGTTTGGAGAGTCAAGAGGTATACAAGGATTTTCCACTGTGTGGGAGGCCAACTCCTCTAACGCCCAGTTTTTCAAGGGTCAACTGTAATTGCTGTGGTAGACAATTCTAAGATGGCCCCTGAGATTCCTACCCCTGATATACATGTCTTGTATAATTCCCTTTCTTCTCTCTGGGCAGAATCTGTGAATATGATGGGATATTCCTCCTGTTATTAGGTTACATTTTAAGGCAAAGGTAAGGGGATTTTGCAGATGTGATTAAGGTCCCAAATTAGTTGACTCTGAGTTAATTCAGAAGAGAGGATATACTAGGAGGGTCAATTAATCACCGAAAGAAATTGTAAGATGACAACTGGAACAAATGCTATAGAAGGGGAATGCATGGCATGATTTAAATAAAAATAGCTAACACTCAGCATAACATATGCTGTTTCTTGCGTGCTATTCTTGGTACCTTGCTTAGGTCTCACAATAGCCCTAGGAAGAGACTACCATTCTCCCATTTACTAGGTGAGTAGAGAAAGGCACAGCGAGTTTAGTGACTTGTCCAATGTGTGTTCTTGGGGAATGATAGAGTTAGGATTTGAAGCCAGGCAGTGTGGTTTTCGTTCTGAGGGTCATGCCACACCCATTCGCCCAGAAAAAACCTTCCTTTTGGGATGGGAGATGCTTGAGGGGAAAAGAAAGTTGAGCTTAGTCCTTCTTGCATCTGTTTACCTCTTTGGTTTCTGTGGTACTTCCCAATCCTGGTTCTCGCTTTTGTTTTGTTTTCTTTTTAAATCCTTTCTTGCTTCTCTTTTTTTCTTTTACCTAATCTTGAGATTCCCCCCAAAGTTGGGTTACTTGCACCCTGCTTTCTCCTCTAAGTTCTCTTTTTGGCAGTGAATTCATTCTGATGAATGGTCTTTTCTGGTATTATGAAGTCATGCAGCTTATTTTTAGCAATGAATCACAGCTGATTTCAGAATCAAATGTCATATACATCAATTAGTGTAGAGCTAGTAAAAGTATATCTTGGAATGAAATGACTATCAGTTTGCAATTCTAGATGCCCAACAGAATCACCTGGGGAACTTGTTCAGGTGATTCTAATTGTGCAAACAGGGCTGAGAACCATTGGGTTATTACAACGAATGAAGCCACTCAGTACAATCTTAGTTTAAGGGAGTCTAGGAGTAGCATGGAAGGAGTCCAAATGCCTAAGTGGTCAGGAAGAATATTACTTTGTTTATAAGACTATTGCGAAAATTGATTCTGTGAATTGGAGTTATCTTGTCATAGCCAGCTAAAGTAGAGTTGAGAGACCAGGGAAAAAGCACCTGCCCAGAAATTATGTCATAAGCCAGCTATCAAAATGACCTGCCATAACCCTAAGACCAGTTATACCCACTGCCATCACTCGCTGACCACAGCTTGCCCGCTTCCAAAACCTTCGCTAGTTCCAATGAGTTTTCTTTCAAAACAATATGTAACATGTCTCTCTCTCTCTCTCTCTCTCTCTCTCTCTCTCTCTCTCTCTCTCTCTCTCTCTCTTTTAATTTTTGAGACAGAGTCTTTCCCTGTCACCCAGGCTGGAGTGCAGTGGTGTGATCATATTTCACTGCAGCCTTGACTTCCTGGGCTCAAGTGATCCTCCAACCTCAGCCTCCGTTTTTATAAAGGTACACACCACCATGCCTGGCCTCTCTTTCTACTAAAACCCCCAATATTCTCTTTGTTCTTTGGACACACTGAAGGTCAACCCAGTCTGCATGTATGCCCAAAATTGCAATTTTGTTTTCCAAATAAACTTTTGTTTTAGAGATTTGACGCTATATTTTTATTTGACTTGGCGTGATGCATGAATAAACACAAGCCAGTGCAGCAGTAAAACATTCCACATTCACTGGTGCAAGTGAAGAAAACACAGGAAAACCGAAAAATGATAGTATATCACTTTCCTTATTGTGTTCCACAAAGTTTAATAGGCATTACATAGGTGAGAAATAGGTGAGAAAATAAAGTGGTGAGAGGGTGGGGGGAATTGGGTGTTGTGTGACACCACTTTGCATATATATTATTGAGTCCTTACAATACTGAGAAGCATCCCTATTTAAATATGAGGAAACAGAGGCGGAAAGGGTCAGTGACATGCCTGAAGTTATAAGGATAGTAAGACAGAAATATTAATTCATCTTAGGAATGCACAACTTTGCCATTCTTCCTTTTCTGAAAACAAGAATTATTTTTCTGAAAACCAAGAATTATTGTTGAATTTTTTGCTATTTTACCATTTATCACAATATTTTTCCTTTGTTCTGTTAAGTGAATTAGATTAATGAATTTTCTAATATTAAACTATGGGTGCCTCTTAGTGAAGGTATGACTCTATCCACATACTGCTAGATTCCATTTGCTAATATTTTACTGGGCAGAATTTCAATAAATATTTATGTGTGAGACTGTAGGCAGCTTAATTTTTATGTTCTTTGTCAGATTTTGATATCAATATCATGCTGGATTTGATTTCTTTTAATGAGAGTTTTTTATTTTTCTCTGTCCTAGAACATTTGAAAAAGTACTTGTTCCTTGAAAGTTTGAAAGAATTCCTTCATGAAACTGCCTCAGCCTGATGTTGTTTAGGAGAATTGGCTATTTAAACACACTCCTTGTTTGGGCCAGACACAGTGGCTCACATCTGTAATCCCAGCACTTTGGGAGGCTGAGGTGGGTGGATCACTTGAGATCAGGAGTTTGAAAGCAGCCTGGTCAACATGGTGAAACCCTATCTCTACTAAAAATACAAAAATTAGCCAGCTGTGGTGGTGCACGCCTGTAATCCCAGCTACTCGGGGGGCTGAGGCAAAAGAATTGCTTGAACCCAGGAGGTGGAGGTTGCAGTGAGCCAAGATCATGCCACTGCACTCCAGCATGGGTGACAGAGTGAGATTCCGTCTCAAAAAAAAAACAAAAAAAAACAAACCAAAAACCCCCACAATTTTCTCTGGACATTAAAAATACTCCTAGTTTATTCTATAGGGACTTAATCCAGCCCCAAGAAAGCAGTGAGAGGCAAAGATATTCGTTTTACTCCGTTAGGCTGTTTCTTTCCTCTTCTCATTCACTTTTATCAATAGTGCTAACCATGTTTACCTGGTAAATCTCTTTTTTCTTCTTAGACAAATCTGGGTTAATTACAAAACAGCAGTGACTTTTTCCAGGGCCACATCTAGGTGCATGACACTTCGGAACACTCACAGTACAATTGGGTACCTGATGCAAATTGTTTGCATATGCAAGCAACATTTGAGTTAAAAATGTTATGAACTTCCTGAGATGAACATTAATTTTTCTTCTCTGTTTCCTGTGTCTTCTCTTTCCCAGCTATTTAATCGGAGCCTCTGTGCTAGAGAAGGTGGCTGGAGAAGAGCCACAGAACTAGGTGAGGGTGTGGGGAGAGTGAGTGGAAAACTATCAGAAACCTTTATTGGGAATTAGATTTTCCCTGTCTCGCCCCCCCCCCCACCCCAAAAAGCCTACAGTTCTTCCGGACCATGGTTTGAGCCTGCCATTCTAGAATGTTCCACACTGCAACTATTACTTTCCTGTAGAGGTCATGAAACATAGATTTTTGGCTTTCCGGTCTTGCTGAAAGATCTTTATTTCAGTGAAATACCAATCCAGAAGCTACTTTGAAAAGTGTCATATGCCATCCCCAGCCTTGGTTTAGGAATAACTTGTGCAAAAGCCACAAATGCTTTTCTTCACAAAACCTCTACTGTGGTTTTCGCGCATCACTGCAAACTCTAGCACAGTCTTTCCTCTTTCTTACAAGAGTAAGAGAAAGTATTAGCACTAAGTCAGCTCTGTTCACATTTCCGGTTTCAGAGGAGCTAACTGAAAATGCAGTATCTTTTACAGTTCACCCACTCTGTGAAAGATATTTCCAAATCTCACCCCAGTGACAGAAAATCCTTATGTGTCCTAAGCTGCAAATAAGCATTCTGCTCCCAGGTGGAAGAGGATTTTGAGATAAGTTTTTGTTAAGAAGCATGGAAATAGGAGCATTGAAAATTGACAAAATGCGTTAATTCTCGGGTTCAGCCACATGAGTAAAATCCCGGATTGGCATTTTGGACTTAGTGTTTGCTAGTGCTGTGAACCCTAGAAGGCTGGGGATAGCAGTATGCAATGTTGGAAGAGAAGAAAAACACCCTCATGACTCCCCTCCAGTATAGCTCAAAGTCCCCAGGACACTACCTTTCCCCAAATACCTGTGGCTCTACCTGGACACAGAAATGTGTGCTCTCCTGCTATCAAAACCTCACCCCTCCCCTTGTCCAGTAAATTAGCCAGACATGGTCCTTAACTGAGACCGTGCTGTGAGCTTGGTTTTTTAAGGCAACTTCCTTACCTATAATTAGTTGGCCCTTAATCCTCCTTAAGCTTCCTCTTCCCATCCTGGGGTGTGTGGAAGAGGACCAGGGGAGAGAAGTCCTATGAAATCCTCAGAGTCCCCAGCGCTCTGCTCCCTGACCCCAGCACTTGGAGGGGCCCCTGCCCTCCCTCCACTTCTCAAATTCCCCAGCATCCCCCAACTCAGTCCTTGCCAGCACTGAGAGTAAGCCCAGCCGCGCCCTCCCAGGCAGGGGAAGGGGCAGCTTTAGGGATTCCTGGAAATTTACTTCCTAGAAGCTTTCCCAGGAGGATTTGTACTTTAAAAGGACACTTGGGGAGGGAGCCTTCCCTTCTGTACAACGCCTGTCCTTTAGGAGACCTGGACACAGATGCCAGGTGGGAAGATATCACCTGTGTAGGGGAAGTGGGAGGTTATCCCCAGGCGAGGGCATGTGAACAAGGGTTGGTCTGGGGCAGGGTGGCAGTTGGGTGGGGAGGACAAGACTTTTCTGACTGCACTACCCCCACCTTCCTTTTCCCTATTTGTTTCACCAAGATTTTCCTTCCAGGCTTGTTTTTGGACATTGTCTACACCCCTCTTGTTCTATTCCTAAACTGTCCCATGCATTTTTCCATTACCTTCTCCCTGAATATTTTTTGCTATGTCCTGCTCCTTGTCCTGGTCCCAAATCATTCAGCCTGCCTTTCCTTGTCCCTAGATCTTTTTGCCGAGTGGTACTATTTTTGGACAAAGAGCCTTTTCCAGTCCCGCCTTGAACCACACTACACAGAAGCCTCCTTGTAGATGATGTGAGAGGCCAGCTCTAGGAATTAGCTAACTCTTACCTGGGTCTGGGGGCCAGGCTGTGGAAGTACAGAGATTGGAAAGAGAGCAGGACCTCTTTGGCAGCCCTGCTTGCCTTCTACAAAGCACAACAGCCTCGCCTGAACAAAAATATTCCTAGTGGCAAGCTCTCTGAGGAGCTTGCTTTCTTCACACTATAGTTATATATACATTCATTCAATGAAAATTTACTGATCACCTACTATATGCCAGGCACCATTCTAAGTGCTGGAGGTACACCCATGAATAAGAAAGACAAAAAGGCCCTGCCCTTATGGATGGATCTTACATTCTTGAAACTGGTGCTGGACCAGGCATCAAGACCATAAGTTATTAGCTATGAGACCTTGGAGGAGCTCCTTAACAACTTCCTGAGCCTGGGGTCAGAACTGA
This sequence comes from Cheracebus regulus, assembly GCA_963574635.1. Taxonomy (NCBI): domain Eukaryota; kingdom Metazoa; phylum Chordata; class Mammalia; order Primates; family Pitheciidae; genus Cheracebus; species Cheracebus regulus. The sequence goes on from CAUYQU010052046.1 coordinate 15,403, forward strand.
AGAGGGCAGCCTGGAGGATAGCAGTTAGAAGTTGGAGCCTCAGACACTGTTTACAACAGCAAATACTTGGAACCAAACCAAATGCCCATCAAGGATAGACTGGTTAAAGAAAATGTGACACATACACACCATGGAATACTATGCAGCCATAACAAAGGATGAATTCATGTCCTTTGCAGCATTGTCCATCATTCTCAGCAAACTGACACAAGAACAGAAACCAAATACCACATGTTCTCACTCATAAGTGGGTGTTGAACAATGAGAACACATGGACACAGGGAGGGGAACATCACACACTGGGGTCTGTTGAGGGGTGGAGGGATAGGGGAGCTATAGCAGGGAGTGGGGAGGTTGGAGAGGGATAACATAGGAGAAATAGCTAATGTAGGTGATGGGGGGATGGATGCAGCGAACCACCATGGCATGTGTATACTTATGTAACAATCCTGCAAGATCTGTACATGTACCCCAGAACTTAAAGTATAGTTAAAAAAAAATTGGAGCCTCAGATTTCTCACCTATCAGAGGAGTATCAGGTTGAATGGGTCGACAGATATAGAGATGCACTCTTTGAAGAGTATCCAATACCATATAAACATACGATTTTATTATTGTCTACCCTCATCCTTGCCACTGCTTTCAGGGAGTAGTTTCTAGCTTTGGGCCTACAAGAAATGAAGGTATCCTGGGCCGAGTTCATTTGGGAGGATTCTGCGAGTACATGAGAATAGAAAATACAGGTGTTAGGTTGGTACAAAAGTAATTGTGGTTTTACCATTACCTTCAATGGCAAAAATCTAATGATTAAAGATACGTAGATGGATAAATAGATGATGGGTAGATATAGCTATAGATGCATGTTTTTTTATACAAGTAACACATTCATTGTGGGAAACTTCAAAAATATAGACAAATTAAAGCAAAAAGATAAGGATACCCCAGAACCTATCATCCAGAGACAAGTCTTGTGGTACGTTGCAGACTTGTTTCTGTGTGCACATGTAGACGAGTGTAGAGCATAATCAAAGAGCCATGCTGTCCCTCCGCTTGGCTGTGTGTCCTCTGGTGATGACCATCTTTCTGCTCAGGTCTTGATTGGAGCAGCATTTCAAAAGATGGGGCCAGTTTCTGCTACAGAAGTGTTGTATTACTTTCCAAGTGCTGCCATAAGAAATTGCCACAAACTGGGAAACTTAAAATGACAGAAATGTATTCCTTTACAGTCTGGAGGCCAGAAGTCTGAACTTGAAGGTGTTGGCAGGGCTGTGCTCTCTCTAAAGGATTGAGGGGAAGGTCTTTTCTTGGTTCTTCCTAGCTTCTGATGGTTGCCAGCAATCCGTGATGTTCATGTGGCTTGTAGACACATTTCTCCAATCCCTGCCTCTGTCTTTACATAGCTGTTTTCGCTCTGTGTTTGTCTGTGTCCAAATTTCCCCCTTATAAGATCACTAGTCATTGAATTACCGCCCACCCTAATCCAGTATGACCTTATATTAATTTCACTAATTACATTTGCAAAGTGTTTCCCAAAAAAGTCACATTCACAGGTTCCACATGGACGTGAATTTGGGAAGGGGGACACTTTTCGACCCTGAACAGGTATCAACCCTACTGCTTATTTGAAACTGCTTCAGATGTGGTTGGTTCCCCTATATATGTTAGGGGAGAGGAAAGTCTCCACGCATCAGCCACTCTGTGACAAGGAGTACCAGGACATTCTGGTCCTCACAGTCAGAAAACATCTTGATGTCAAGAACAGGGGCTACATTCAAAAGTGGGCAAAGGATATGAACAGACACTTTACAAAAGAAGACATACGTGAGGTTAATTTTCTTACAGTTCCGGAGGCTGGAAGTCCAAGATCAAGGTACCAACAAGGTTGGTTTTTAGATCAAGGTGCCAGCAAAGGTTTGGCCTCTCTCTTCGGGTTGCAGATGGCAAACTTCTCACTGTGTTCTCATGTGGTCTTACCTCTGCGCACACACAGAAAAGAGAAAGTGAGCTCTAGAATCTCCTCCTCTTCTGAAAGGGATACCAACTCTATTGATTTAAGGCCCTACTCTAATAACCTAATTTAACCTTAATTACCTCTCTAAAAAGTCCTGTCTCAAAATATAGAACCTATGAATTTCGAAGGCATACAGTTAAATCCACAACATTAGCATTCATTATACTGCACTCAAGTAAGTCGGTTTATTGATATGTCTACATGACAAGACTGACGGTGCCATCAGAACTGGAGTACAGACTTACTTTTTTTATATTTCTAACAATTGGCATGAAGCCTAAAACATAGAAAGCACTAGATAAAATCCTATTATGTGAGTAAAAGAAATGACTAAGTGAATAAACGATGGCAAGTAAACTCAGCATGACAATTTAGTGTGATATGATTTAAACTTTTATTTAACAATATCTGGGGTCCATTGTGTGCCACGCTTCCTATAACATTTGAAATATCAGTGAACAAAACCGTTAAAACTCTCTGTAGTTTAGGTAAAATTCCCTAGAAGTTGCTGAAACAGGTGTCTTTGTTCAAGTAATTTTTCCAGGAAATGGTCATAGGAGAGGGGAATGAAGAAGGTAAAATAGGGAGGGCGTGAAAGCTGAGTAAGAATGAGGCTGCAGCTGGAGGCTAGCATTAGTGTGTTTCCATGGAGAAGCTCTGAAGCACAGATACAATAGCAGAGGTAGTCTTACCTTGAGACAAGGGGTGCTAGTCATGACTGACTCATGTCAGTCATTAGCTGAGGTCTTTCCTCCAGAGAATGTAGGACAGAGTTCCACAAGACAATGGTTGTTGTACTTGCCCATTTATAAGACGTAGAACTATCAAGATATTCTGAAAATCACCTTCATGCCAACCATTTTTGTCTGGGCCCATTATGAAGCAGCAGTTCTATATCCTGGTAAGGATGGTAGTCTATTATCCCTGCTGTCCTATAGTATCTGCTTTCTGTGACTGCTGGTCTATTTGCATTAGGATGCCCAATGACCAGGTAGCACTCTCAAATGCACCTCTTGGTGGAAACACATCCTTCTCTGGAGACTAAGACTTCTGTACCTATAGCGTGTAAAGGTACAGATACAGGACACATAAATTTCCTAAGTAGCTCATGCTACTCCCATTCCTAGTTCTCTCACCCGTGTGTTCTACCTGGGTACACATCACCATATAATGACCATTGGTTTATAGTAGATACCCCATCATAAATTATAGCACTCATCTTCAAAAGGATGTCATCTTCAATCTGACCCCTCAGCTATAGCTTCAAAAGGTTATTTCATCACTTTTTGTTTCATACCATCAAAAGTTTGCTTCATCAGAATGGTTTGCTGTCCTGCCACACAGCAATAGCTTCTGGATGGTTTGCTGTATGGCAGGACTAATGGACTCCACAGTTATGTGCTCACTACTGTTTTCAGGATGTCCAGACATTCACAGTCCTTTTGAACTTTAACATGACAGAGAACGGAAAAATTAACAAAGTTCCACAGCAACTCTGAATTTGTACCATTATTTGTGCCATGAGAATGCAAACTGCTTCTGATCTTCCTATCATGTGGATATGGAAAAGAACACATTCAGTAGATCAATAGCTACATATGATATACCTCAAGCTGTGTTAATCTCCTTTAGCAAAGACAGCATATCTGGCACAAGCAGCTACAAATGAGACTACACTTGGCTAAGTTTGTGATAGTCCATTAACATCTATCATAATGCATCCAGTTTTTGCCCTAGTGAATAAATGGGATATGACAGTCTATTACTCCTGCATTATTTGAGTATTTGAAGTTGGCATTAATATCTGTCATATACCCCAGGATGGGATCTTGGTTTTGATTTACTACCTTAGAGCAAGGAGCAGTTTCAGGGACTTCCACTTGGCCTTTCCTACTACCATAACTCTTACTCTACATGCCAATGTGGTAGTTCTGTCAACTGCTGAGTGTGAAATTGTTGTTTATGCCTTTAGGAGTAAAGGAAATAGCAATGGATGAGAATGAATCCACTGTGAAATGGACCTGGGCCAGGACTTCATTGATTATTTGACCCCCCATAGGCACTCTCAGGGGTAATATTGGCACTTTGGGTTCCTAGGTACTAGACCCTACTCAATTCTGTGTCCTATAGCCCTTGAAGGATTTGAGAATTCCCCTTTCTGCAGTGTACAGTTATTTGAGTACATAGTCATAGTTCTTTTCTTTTTGTTGTTGTTGTTTGCTTGTTGGGGGAAAGAACTGGGAAAGCACTTCTGTGCTCACTGGCTGTGATGTTGTAGGATTTTTTTTTTCCATGGGAATATGATCTTTCTTTAGTCAATGTGCTCTGGATCTGAGAACTCCTCAGGGCTGCAAACTGGGCAATCAAGACTTTCTACTGTTTGAGACCAGCCTGGGCAACATAGCAAGACCTTGTCTCTACTAAAAATTAAAAAAAGAAATTAGGTTTTGTAGTCCTAGCTATTCTGGAGGCTGAGACAAGAGGCTCCCTTGAGCCCAGGGATTCGAGGCTGCAGTGAGCTATGATTAGGCCATTGCACTCCAGGTGGAAAACAGAGCAAGACCTTGTCTGAAAAAAAGACTTTCTACAGAGGCAGTGGGCCTTAGTCTTCTGATCATCCATTCTCTGTGAACCTGTGTGTGTGTGTGTGTGTGTGTGTGTGTGTGTGTGTGTGTGTGTGTGAGACAGGGTCTTGCTCTGTTGCCCAGACTGGAGTGCAATGCTATGATCACAGCTCACTGCAGCCTCAAACTCCTGGGCTCAAGTGATCTTCCTGCTTCAGCCTCTTGGGTAGCCGAGAGTACAGGCGCTTAACCACTGCACCTGACTAACTTTGTGTTTTGTAATTTTTCACCATGTTGCCCAGGCTGGTCTAGAACTCCTGGACTCAAGTGATCTGCCCGTCTCAGCCTCCCAAAGCGCTAGGATTACAGCCTCCCAAAGCGCTAGGATTACAGCCACTGCACCAGGCTGCCATTCTCTGAACATTTTTGATCACGTATTTTAAGCAGAATACTTTCTGGTTGCCCATCTATTTTGCACCTAAGAATACTATGTTCTGTAAGCCATTGCCATGATCCGTATGGGTCAGATGCCTCTGGCTACTGTTCCAGTCTTGCTGTCCATTACAGTAACTGGATACACTTTATTTTTTTCTGACCTTTAAGGGCTGCCTCCTGGCCTCTTCTATTCCAGAGTCTTGTCCTCATTGCTATTAGGGAGCCCACTTCTGTAACAACAACTTCTCCTATCATCACTCCCGACCTATAAAGGACAATTACTGCTCAGTTTTGCACTGCCTGTGACTCTCACCAGAGCCTCTATCATTTTGGTTAATAAAATGTCCTCTGAGCCATCTTAAGAACATGTATAGTTGGTACATTTTCTGGTCTCCTATGATAGACATATTCTAGCACCCCTACTTCTCTGAGACTCAGGATTCCTTCCTCCGGAATTTTCCATGGCTGCTCTGACATCTCTCCTTTCTACAAGATGGGCCATAATGTTTCCCAAGTTCTCAGGAGTTACTCCAGCAATGTATTAGAACAATCACATGGGGTCCTTGACAGATGTTAAACATTGTATTACAGAGGAATGCCCCATGTTGGCAAGGTCTCCATCATGGGCTTCCCATTATTCCACTTTGTCCAGGGTGTTTAGGATCCACATCCCTTGAGTTCCTGGCAGTACCTGTTAGCACATAATCCTACAGCTCTTTTGATAAATCATTCCTTTCTTTGCTTAGCAGGATTGCTACTTTTCTTGTCATTTCTGGCTGAGATTTTTCTCTACTTATGGGTCTGGTGGCCAGTAGGAAAAGTGGAAGAGATTCTGATGAAGGCAACTATTACCTTGTAAAGCACCTGCTTCATTTTAGGTCTCTACATAGTTTTCAGGCAAGAGGTTTTCTATCTTCCAAAAAGAGAGTGAGACACTTCTGCAGGTACAGAGGATTCAAAGGAATCTGGAGGTCATGCTTCATGTGCATCTATCTGGATATCTGTATCCAAAATCTTAGGGTTGTATTACTTTGTATCAAGGTCTTGACTTTGTCACTGTATACTTGCATAGGCTGATAATTCAAGATTCTCTTAAATTCTACAATTCTTTAAAAATTCTATCATTCTTAAAATTAGATCTTGTGCCTAATCTTAAGCAATGTCTGCCTGCTGGCTGTAGGAGATAAAAGTCTTTAAATGCTGCCAAGAATACTCTACGACTCTCTGCTGTAAGATGTTGAATAATAGATCCAAGCCTGTCATTTTTTCTTTTTAATAAAACAATGATACTTAGAAACAGCCACCAGTTGCAGTTCTTATCATTATTATTTATTCTACATCTCTCAAGTGCCAAAGATGTTGCACCAGCTAGTACACGTCTTTCCAGATGTGTCTCACCTGAGTCCATTAAAAGTAGTCTTAGCAATTACAATGCTTGAATATGCAGGGGACAATCTATAATCCAACTAACACTAGTACTGGGATCCTTATTGCCATTCAGCCAGCAAGTGACACAACTTGAGAATCCCATCCTTATAGCTTCCTAGGACTACTCCACTTTGGGTGCCAGTTGTCTTAGGCCAAGTTCCCTAAAAGCAAAGTACCCATCTGGAGATGGGCATTGGTACTCAGGAGTTTTATTGGGAAAATGCTTTTCAGAGCAAGTGAAGTGAGGAAAGAATGATGATAAAGCCGGAGAAAAGCTAAGCAGGGATGTAGTTTCAGAGGAAAACTAGTTTCAGTCTGATTTCACAGCGAGTTTTGGAAAACAATTTATACTACAAACTTAACCCCACCCCAAGACAGTGGGCCAGCTTTTGTTTGTCACTGGCTATGGTCTGCCTCCTAAGAGAAGTGTAGTTAACTGTTATTTTTATTTTTTTAAGCTCAATTTTAAAAAAGCACGTTTGCTGTTGGGAATTACCTACCTAAATAGAACATTAAACTTCAAAAATAAAACTAAAACTAAGGAGAAAATAAAAATAAGAGACAGAGAGAATTGTTGCAGCTAAATGGATAAGTGGGTATTTAAACAAATGTATGGCTTCACCTAAGCTAGAAGCATGGAATTTCATATACAATCACTGCAGAGAAGGAGGAGCAAAGGCAGAGGCTATAGTGAAGTGTGTTCAGGTGCCAGGTAGGTGTCCCATGAGGTTACAAAGCAGAAGTATCAACTCTGAGTGGCGCTTGCCAGAATGGGAAGAAGTTTTTCTGACAGACATCAAATTTGATTTGCATTTTAAAAAATAGAAAGCATTGTTTAGTTGGAAAAGAAGGGAGGGAAGAGTTTATATATTTGTGGTTTGTCCCTTCTGAGAAATTTATATTGTATTCCAAGTTAAAGCATCTTCTCTAAAAAATATTTCACAAATATCTTTCTGAATTGAGGGAAACAGCATTTATTTAAGATCTACTGTATACAGAATGTAGAGCTCATCCCCATTGGAAATAAAAACAAAACAAAACAAAAAAACAGAAAAGCAAGAGATACAACCTATCACCCTGCCTTTATGGTTTGAAAAGCCTTTGTCAAGCTGCCTAATCAGGAACAAAATCCTCAGTATCCACTTCCTGGCACTTCCTTACAATTTGACTAATTCAAATATCACAGTTCTTTCTTCTCTGCATGCCCCCGCAAAGTACGTTTGTCCTTGTAGACTTTGTGTATAAATTGTGAATTTCTTCGCTTTTGTCCAGATGACTGCATCTCCTTTACTCTGCCTTCCAGTGTCTGCCTGCCTTGGTGAGTGTGCGCCATACTGGGGATGAATACAGATAGCTGTGCTATGTTTTGTAGTCTTAGTGTTATGACATACCACCTAGCCACACATTACATGTACATAACCAAAGTAATTGGGATAAAAGTATTGTTGCTGTTGATGATGATTGGTGATGATGACGGAGAGAGAGCCATCATGTGAATTCTCAGCACCTATACTAATGCTCAGCACAGAATACTCTTTTAATTTGTTGATTGAGTGGGTAGATGAAGGGTGAATACATGCATTAAAGGCTAACATAAAACTAGATTCCTCAGCTATTATCATCCCTCACCTGGATATGCTCTTTTAAATGTGAAAAAACTAAAAATCGATTATTCAGTTATGAAAGTTTCCTTGAACTTCTTTACAGATCATTATGTTGCCAAGGGCTGAGTTTATGGTTTGCTGTTAAAAGAAGGATTGTGCCTCAGTGAAAAGAATATGGATTTTGAATGGGAAGACTGGTGTTAAAATATAATTCAGTTACCTTCTAGCTGTGTTATCTTGGGCTAGTCACTTAACCTCTCTCAGTCTTTCTCCATATCTACAAAATAATGATAATAGTACACTCCACTGTACAAGATTTTGTAAAGATCCCATGAGATAATACATTAGAAAGTGGCTTGCGTGTCAAGAGCAGAACAGAAATGTGAACCACTATTCATTTCCTGGTTGCAGGCAATCCCAGCCACCTTTCTTTTTGAATTCACAGGAGCTTAGCTTTACAGATATGTTATTTTTCTATTTCTGCTTAGAAAACATAAAGATAATGTGAATGCTGCTAATCCACAGGAAAATAGCAGAATAATGACAGCCTTTTACTTCTGTAGAACTCAACAGCATATACAGTGCACTCCTACACATTCTCTCGTTAGGTCCTTACAACAGGCCCAGGCAGCGAATGTTGAAGTGTCATTATTACTGCAGTAGGGATGTGTTCCTGACAGCATTCCTCTCTGGGAGGAAGGCCACCAATGGAGCAGAGTGGACCTTGCAGCTGAGTTCCCTGTGCAAAAAGTGGAACAGGAGATAGACTCCCAGTTGCCAGGGGTGGAGGTACAATTGCAAAGAGGGTGGATGTCTGCTGTGTGGACTATTGTTGACTCCAACTATGATGGCTAATTTATGCCTCAACTTGGTTATGGAGTGCCCAGACATTCGGTCTAACATTATTTCTGTGTATGTCCATGAAGGTGTTTCTGGTTTATTAGTCAACTTTATTTTGTAGAAAAGGATAAAGAATTTTGCTAATGAACTTTATTGTTTATAAGAGTTTAAAATTTTTGGAAAAATTGCAGAGACAGCACAGAGAGTTCCCATTTTTGCCACACTCGGTTTTCCCTATTATTAACATTTTGTATTAGTAAATCATATTTGTTACAATTGATAGTTACAAGCAATATTGATACATTGTTATTAACAAGAGATTGTAATTTATTCATCACTCCTTAATTTTTACCTAATCTCTTTTTTATGTTTTAGAATTCCTTTCAGGATACCACATTCTACCTGGTTATTATATTTTCTGAGGTTCTTTTGTCTATCATAATTTCTCAGACTTTCCTTACTTTTGATGACTTTGACACTTTTGAGAATTGCCAGTCAGGTATTTTGTAGAATGTTCCTTAATTAGCATTTGTCTTTTGTTTTTCTCATGCTTAGATTGGGGTCAGGGCTTTTGCAAGAAAGACCACAAAGGTATCATTGTACATTGGTATCAAGGGTAAACACTATCAACAAGACTTATCACTGCTCATATTGACATCATTACTTGGCGGCAGTAGTGTTTGTCACGTTTCTTCACTAAAGTTAGTCTCTTCTTCTATACTGTATTTCTTGTAAGGAATTCACTTTGTGTAGCTTACATTTAAGGAATAGGAAGTTATGTTTCACCTATTTGAGAGTATCTTCATAGACAACTTAGATTTTTTCTTTTTTTAAAAAAATATTTCCATAGGTTTTTATGGCGGGGGAAAGGGTGGTATTTGGTTACATGAGTAAGTTCTTTAGTGGTGATTTGTGAGATTTTGGTGCACCCATCACCTGAGCAGTATACACTAATCCCAAGTTGTAATCTTTTATCCCTCACCCCCTTCCCACCTTTTCTCCCTGAGTCCCCAAAGTCCATTGTATCATTCTTATGCTTTTGCATCCTCATAGCTTAGCTCCCACTTATGAATGAGAACATACAATGTTTGGTTTTCCATTCCAGAGTTACTTCACTTAGAATAATAGTCTCCAATCCCATCCAGGTTGCTGCAACTACCATTAATTTATTCCTTTTTTGTGGCTGAGTAGTATTTAATCATATATATATATATATATATATATATATATATATATATATCTGTGTGTGTGTGTGTGTGTGTGTATATATATATGTGTAGCAGTATCCGAATTGTTAACTTGTGCACCCAGAAGAAACAACTTTATCAGCTAGAGTATAGTGTTTATATATAATTTATTTTGCCTTTAGTTTTACAGACTCAAATAATTTCCAAATGTACTTCAATGAGCACCTTCCCCTTCCCCCCAAATTCTTCACTGAAGTTGTTTCATACATTTGTAATACACTTAGTTTTTTTTTCACATTGTGTGTTTTATCCTAGTATTTCCCTGACCACTTAAATATATGTACATATTTTTAATTTGCATACATTAAGACATACTCTGTGCAATGAAGTTCAATGAGTTTTGACAAATGCATAGTGAGACAGATATATTCACAGTATCATACCATGTCATACACAATAGTCTTACCTACCTAAAACAATGCTACATTAAGAATACTAATTACAAATTCAAATTCATCTGGGTATGTGCAGAAGTTTTATACTGTCTGGGCATTCACAGTCATGAAAATCTCTAGCTAAAGTGTCATTTCATTTAATTTTCACTTATATTTTCTATGTTCTTGTCTCCCTGATTGTATTACTTGTAATTTATTCATATCTATTGAAGCAGCCTCACTGTCAGAGGTATTACCCAGAGTTCTTTTTCTCACATTCAAGAAGATTAAGGAGCCTGGACACCAAGGGTGAGGTTGGATTAGAAATTTAATAATCAAAAGAGGAAAGCTCTCTGCAGCAGAGAGGGGGCCAGAAAGAGGATTGCCAGCTGTAAGGCTGAGTCTGGGGTTTTTATGGACTGGAAAAGGGAGAAATGTGCTGACTGGTCTGCAGGCCATTGTGGGGAAAGTACCACTTAGAAAGAGGTATGAGAGTGTGAAGCACTAATTGGAGGCAGAGGTGAAGGTCTGGCCCCAGAACTTGGACCAGGACCAGTCAGGGACTGAAGTGAAAGCTTGGCCAGGGAACTTGACCTGGGATCAATCAAGGGCTGAAGCAATGATTCACCTGATGTAAATGAAGACTTCACTTATGGCCAATTACAGAAAGATAGGCATATGTAAAATAGGTGAAAAGTAAGATAACAATTGGTGAAAAGTAAGAGACTAAGGTGTGCCAAGAAGATAAAAATGTGTCCAAAAAGGGGTGGAATTTGTTCATATGGGTTTACAGAGTAAGCATTTCCCTTCAAGGACATGGGCTTTTTCTTTTCTGGGGCCTGCAGTTTGATTTCAGGCTGTTCCTTGTTGTAAGGGGTTTTACCAAGGACCTACCTTGCCTACTTGACTGGTTTCTAACTTTCTCCTGTATCACTATCTTTTAGTTTGCATAGTTTCACTTTGGATTCATAGGGTCTCCATTAATGTGATAGAAGTAAATGCCAATTATTTCTGGAAAAAAAGACTTTAAACGCAGACCTCAAGCAGTAATCACATATAAAATCCCACAGATGAGCTCACATATATATGTATGCCGTGTGCATACACACACACACACACACACACACACACACACACACACAAATCATTAAAAGCACCAGCAAAAAAAGATATCATAAATAAGTCAGCAAACCATAAAAAATGTGGGATAAGATCCCCAGACTCTGGAATTTTCAGTTATAAAATACAAAACAAACAGGTTTAAACGTTAAAAATCTAAGAACATTAAAGAAATGATAATGATACAAGAGACTACCATAAGTGACCCATCACAGTGAGAAAAAAGAACATTCGACATCTGGAAATTAGGAAAGTAAAAACTAATATTAATAACTCAGTAGAAGGATTAATGTAAATTAGACATTGCAAAAGAGAGACTAAGCTGAAAGATAGACATGAGAAAATTACACAGAATGAACTTTGGGAGACAGAAGGAAAATATGAATAAGAACAAAAAAACATGAAAGACGTAGGCAGTCAAACACAATCTAGGGGAATTTATAGAAAGAGATGACAGAAAAAGGAGGGAGCAGTAATATTTCCAAAGGTAATGGCTGATAATTTCCAGTATTAATAAAATACACCATTTCTTACAGTCAGGGGTCCAATAAATCCCAAGCAGAACACTAAAAATGTAAGTCACACCTAAACATATATTGAAATTGAAGACTGATAAAGACAAAGAGAAGATCTTAGAATGAGTCAGAGATAGAAGATAGAAATGTACGAAGAAACTAAAATTAGATTGACAGCAATTTTCTTAATAGTAACAAAAATACTTTGAAGATGAAAAAAAATTCTTCAATGTGTTGATAAAAAAGAACCCTGAAATTATAATCATGTGGAAGCAGAATTGTTTTCAAAAATAACTTTTGAATAAAAACATTTTCAAACAAATAAAATGTGGAATTCCCCCCCCCCCTCCCCGCCACTGGGCTTTCACTAAAGAAGTTTCTTAATGCAATTTATAGAGTGAAAATAATTCCAGAAGAAGGTTTGAAATGCAAGATAAAAAAGTGAATAAAGACAGTATTCAACCTTAGGTAGATCTAAACAAATATTAACTGTAAATGGTAATACTGATATGTTTAATTTGTGGAGATAAAAAAAATCAAAGTAGAAATAACATTCTGAATATTTGTAGTGTATAAACTCTGAGTGGTATTTGTAGTTATTGTAGTTAATAGCACTCAAAAATCATCCTGGGCAGGAGAAAGATAAAGGTAAGTATGCATTTTAAAATTTCCAGAAAAAACAAAAAAAGCATAGAGGCAGTATACATGATTTCCAAGCTAATACGGAAGAAAAAATGGAAAGCATATGGGTGGAGTTAAGGGAGGGTGTAGAGAGAGAAACTGAATTAATTCGATAAGTAGATAGGTAATAAAAAAAAAAAAAACAGAAAAAGAGGAAACATAGCATGCATAAAACATAATAGCAAAAGCCATGTAAAAATTTGGTAATCGAACACCACTGTGCAACCAATGCAAGTGTTGCCTAGTTACCCTGCACAAGCTGGTTGCTGCAGCAATGTCTGGAGTAAAACACAGAATTGAATAATAGGGGTCAGGGTACAATGGAGTCTAATATATCATTCACTACTTAAGAAATTCCTCAAAAACTAGCAATAGATGGGAACTTTCCTAAACTAATAAAATAATCTATAAAAACCCTACAGCAAACAATGTACTCACAGGAAAAAATATAAGGAATTTTCTTAAGTTCAAAAACAAAACCAGGATGTACCTGCTATCCACTCCTCCAGTTGCAACTTCTATGGTCAAAAAAGTAATAACTCATGTAATTAGAAGAGAATTATAAGTGATGTTTCAAGGACTGGAAAGTAGGAAGCAAAGTTGCCATGATTCACAGATAATTCCGTTTACAAAGGAAACCTAAATGAAGGTAAAAGCAAAGCAAAAGTCTTAATAAAACTGTTTAGTAAGGCTTATGTATCTAAGATACAAAAGTTAAAGTATTTCTTTACATCAGCAATACAACATAAGACAAACAAACAAACATCAGCTTAAAAGCCAGAAAATGACAATTTAAGTATGTAGTTGTAATCTTAACCAAAACACAAAGTACAAAGGAATACGTTTTTGACAATGACATTATACATTATGTTTTGTGACAAAAACTTTATTGAAAGATATCAAGAGACATAATATATAGACATAGCAAGTATAGGTACAGAAAGAATTCATATTGCAAAGAGATTAATTTTCTCAAAATTGAGCAATAGAGTCAATGCATTTTCAACCTATATCTCAACATATTTTCTTATGAAACATGATTGAGAAGTTCAAAAGTTTTCCTGGGATTGTGCATTGGTTGTGTTCTGTGGGATCCAGATGCCATGATGGAGTTAGAGGTACAAGAGGTTTATTGGGTGAAATGCCTCAGAAAGAAAAAAGGAAGAAGGAGGAGACGTAGACAGGGAAGGTCTTTAGACTGCCATGCCGATCTGATCCCTGTAAAAGGAGAGAGGGAGGAAAGGAGGCATGAAGAGCCTCGGTCTGCAATGCAAATGTGAGAAATTTCCCTGGTCCACACTGGTGAGTGTTGTTAAAGTAATCACCTACACAGCAGTCTCAGTCTGGCCTAACACAGTGAGCCCATCCTCAGCCACCACTGTGCTCACTGCTGGGACTTGTCTGTGAGTGCATAGCCTTAGGTTGAAAGCTGAAGCCAATTCTGAAGACATCTCTAGCTCACTGCACTCCCCAAGGGAGGATTCTCTCTTTGCGGGAAGACCTAAGTAGTATGCTTTATGGCTGCTGCAAAAGGCAAGATGCCAAAATCAGCCAAGATACTTTTGATGATGAAGTCCCGACCCAGGTGCAGTGGAGACTTACCCTTCTGAATATCAAGACTTATTATAATAAAGCTAAAGTAATCAATACATTGCAATTTTGATACATAAATAGGGAGGGGAATGGGACAAAGCAGGGAGCCAGAATCAGCTCTACACATATATGGAAACTTGCTACATAATTGAGCTGGCTCTGATGATCAATGAAAAAGGATGGGAAATTCTATAAGTAATACTTGGACAGTTATCAATCCAGATGGTAAGAAATGAAAATGAGTCCTCTATCTCAGGCACCAAAACCAATTCCAGATGGATTAAGTAGTTATTATGAATGACACAACTTTCAAACTTTTAGCAGAGATTATAAGAGATGAATTTATGATTTTGAGATAGAATTTCTTAAAATACAAAAAGCACAAACCATAAAGAAAAATATTGACAAATTCAACTACATTAAAATTGAGAACTTTTGATTATCAAGACCCATTATAAATGTGAAGAGGTAATTCACAAACCAGGAGAAGAAATTTTTATTTTATTTAAAAGAAGATATTTTTAATTATCTAACTGACAAAATTCTATTATTCATAATATCATTTTTTAACTCTTGATAATCAGCAAGAAAAAACCTAATGATTTTCAATAGATAAATGGACTAAAGACACAAATAAGAATTTAGATTAACTTCCCTCTTTTATCTCTCACACATGAAAGTCTTCATGACTATCACATTGTCTAGGCTGGAATATTAAATACACTCTTTTAAACTGGAAGAAAATGAAAAGCTACACAAAAAAGAAAACAAACTGTAACCAATTAAATTGTTTTAACTCACAAAACACCCTTGTATAGAAAATGGTATAATCCTACTAATTTTTATTTTTGCTTTCTACCTATAAAAGCAAGACCTTAATATTTACCTTTGAAGTACTGACCCCAGTTCTCTGGAATCCATCTTCCCAGAATGACCATTCCCAGCTTTTAGCCCCAATAAACTATTTAAAACTGGATTCCAGCTTGAACTCTGGAGGCAGAGGTTGCAGTGAGCTCTGATCACACTACTGCACTTCAGCCTGGGTGACAGAAAGAGACTCCAACTCAAAAAAACAAAATAAAACAAAAAACCTGGATTCCAATTTTTTTGGTTATTTCAAGTTGGCAGATATTATACACAGATTGAATTAGCATTATCTTTATTTCTTAGGTTTGGATGAAAATATTTTAATACATAATTAGTACATGATATGATAAAAGCACTTTATCAAAAATATATCAGCAAAATTTGATGAAAATAAATAGCATTTAATCGTCACAATTCTTTCCAAGTGCATCAGGTTAAGCAAGGTGACTTTAAGTGAAAAACTTACAGGTACAATGAATAGTTACTTGTTAAATCTTCCTGAAATTGACATATAATAAAGTATCTTTGCTATCTTTCCCAGACACTGAAAAAATGACTAATTCAAATTACTGAGAAAGTTATTTCAAGTCAAATAGTTTCCAATTCTTTACTTTCAAACAAATTGACAAAAGATCTTTTGAAATTGTTAGCTGATGGGCTCTTGAAAATACTTTTAAGACGGTAAATTACTAAGTAAATTTTTGCACGTCGGAGAGAAATAAAAAAATTGAGCAATTTTTATTTTGCAAATTTTGTTTTTCACTTTCAGGTTTAATAACAAAGGAAATGTTTCTGAGTCCTGCAACTTTCTAAAATGCTCAGAACAATGGTAGCATTGTTCCAGGCATCTCTGTTAGGTGAGGTCCGTCTTTCTCAGCCTGCTCTAGGGAGCCTGGGCTCTGTTGGCCAAAAAAGCCAAACTCTGTAAAATACTTAAAGAGATGTATCCTGAGTCAAACGTGAGAACTGTAACCTGTGACACAGCCTCAGGAGGTCCTGAGAACATGTGTCCAAGGTGATTGGGTTTAAGTTTGTTTGTTTTTTAAATATGTTTTAGGGCACATAAGACATTAATCAATATATGTGAAGTTATACATTGGTTTGGTCCAGAAAGGGAGAACAAACTTAAAGTGGGGCTTACAAGTCATAGGTGGCTTCGAAGATTTTCTGATTGGCAATTGTTTGAAAGAATTAAGTTATTATCAAAAGACCTGGAATTAACAGAAAGAAATGTCTAGGTTAAGATAAGGAACTATGGAGACCAAGGTGGATATTATGTAGATGAAGTCTCATAGGTGGCCTTCCTTAGAAGCAATAGATGGCAGATGTCTCCTACTCAGACCATTAGAAGGTACTAGACCCTTAGTCTCTTTCAGGATCAGAAAAGGACCTGGAAAGAGAAGAAAATTCTCTACAGAATGTAAATTTACCTCACAATGGATAGCTCTGCAGGGCCATTTCAGAATACATCAAATAAATATGTTTTAGGGTAAAATACTTTCACGGCCAGCTATCTGTCATATGACGCTATATTAGAGTCAGGTTGAAATTTGGTATCTTATTGCTGCAAAGAGTTTCTCTGTTTTAACCTTAATGCTGGTAAGCTATGCCTGAGTTCCAAAGCGAGAAAGGTACAAGGAGGCATGTCTGACCCTCCTTCCCATCATGGTCTGAACTAGTTTTTCAGGTTTTTTTGGAATCTTCTTGACAAAAGGAGGGATCTTTTCAGCAGGCTGAGGGATTTAGAATTTTATTTTTGGTTTACAGCCCAGAGATTTCTGAAGACACAGGAACCCACTTTCCACCTTCTGTGTTGCCTGCTGCTTTCTTACCCAGCTCTATCCTCTCCTTTACCTCAGCTCTCAGCCCTTGTGCCTACTCATTTGAGATTAAAGCTCATTTGAGAACAGAAGCTGGTAGAAGAAATTGACAAGTACTAAAGGTTTTATGTTAGAATTTGCCTTATCACAAAGTTTTAGCATATTTATAGCATGACAAATATTACAGTCTTTGCAACAATGTAAACTTCTATTGATTAATTTTAGATGTCCATGTAGAAATATTTAAAAAATATTTGAGGGAATTTTCAAAAAGTTTTAGCCAATGCTCAGACAAAACAGCAACAACAACAACCCCCCCCGCCGCAAAAAAAATAAAACAGAAAGAAAAAATTGAGGAGCTTCACCCTAGAAGTTTTTGTGCATATGCAATTGGGCCCATATCAAAAAAAAAAATGCTGAAAACATTTGAATGTCACTTGACAATAGCGTTGAGAAAAAGTATGCTTCATTCAAACAATGAAATACCATACAGCAGTGGAATTCATGAAATTAGAGTTATATTTATCCTTACAGTTCTGAAAGTTGAGTGAGAAGAGCAGTTATAAAAGAATATATCCACTATGATTTTTTTTCTTTTTTTTTTGAGACGGAGTCTCACTCCATCACCAGGCACCAGGCTGGACTGCAGTGGCGCAACCTCAGCTCACTGCAACCTCCGCCTCCAGGGTTCAAGCAATTCTCCTGCCTCAGCCTCCCGAGTAGCTGGGACTACAGGCGGGCACCACCACGCCCAGCTAATTTTTCTGTATTTTTAATAGAGACGGGGTTTCACCATGTTGGCCAGGATCGTCTCGATCTCTTGACCTCCTGATCCGCCCACCTCGGCCTCCCAAAGTGCTGGGATTACAGGCATGAGCCACCGCGCCCGGCCCCAATATGATTTCTTTTATTCAAAGTTCAAGAATTGGCAAAACCAAACATTATATTGTTTGGGAATAACCATGGAAAATTCTGCAGAACAGATAGAGAATGATTAACATAAAATTTAGGACAGCAGATTTTTTTTTTAAATGAGAGAGGTTAAGACAGGGATGTAAACTATTAGACATACACAGAGGGCTTCACCTGTGCTGACAGTGTTCTATTTGTTAAACTGCAAGGTGAATACTGGACTTTTAGTTTTCTTTTTATTTTTAAATTATAAGTATGCATTCTATTGTTATAGTAGATAGCTAGTAAGACATGAACAGGGCAGGAGAGGGCTCCCCACTACCAGGAATGTCAGGTGGAGTGTGAATCTTTTGTTTTGGAGGGAGAGGATGCCATTTGCCCTCATCACCTAACAGACTTAACTCCTGTCCTCCTATTCTGCTCCCAGTTGTAAAAGACTGAAGAGGCTAACCTGAGGACCTCCTGCACAGCGGCATTGGGTTCCAGGGCTGACTTTTATAATTTCCTCCCAGTTCATTTTTAAGCCAAACAGTATTACAAAGGAAAACTAGTTTTGTTTTGTTTTGTTTTAAGGTTTAGGGGAATCAAACTTTTCCTGATTTTTGCAGATGCATCCAAGGGGCACGTCCTGTGGTATGGAGGCATTATTACCTACCTGTGAAGACAGAACAAAGGAAAAAAAAGAAAAAAGGAAAAAACAGATGTTCCCTCTACTTTTCTATTGTCCTGAATGGGGCATACCCCATTATCCTCTGGGTCCTGGAATGAACCAGTCTTACGGTGTACCCTTGGTCCCATCTCGTCACAATTGTCCACTTGAGAATAGAGGAGATATGGATTGAACAGTGGGCTCCCTCTTCATCCTCCCTCAGCTTTATCATGTACCCTCTAACCTTTTATCTCTGTCCTAATGGTAATCTGTTAGCCTGAGACCACCCTTTAATTCTGTCCTATGGGTTCCTTGCACCTGAGGCTTTGGGCCAGCCTATATCCTTGCCTCCATGACCTTACAGTGATCTTGTTCAGAGCATTCTAGCCAAAAAAAAAAAATTATCTCTTTTTTTCAGATTCCCATTTCCCATGGTCTTTTAAATAGACAAGAAGCCTATTTTTTAGATAACTGCCACATGGGGGCCGAACTTCCCTCTCCACTCCCTTCAAATATAACCTTGAAGGCCTTGATGCATATTGAGAAGGGTGTGGAAGTAACTGGAGAAATGGAGGCTGCAGGAGGAAGTGAAAGGAAGTGAGAAGGATATTCTTGGAAAGCCTCTTTATGCTCTCAAAAATAGCAGCCCTTGCATTCAAGAGGGCTTTATGTGCCCTCTCGACATGAGGGAGGAACCTCTGGAGGACTTGGGACTTGGAGTAAGAACTCACAAATGGCAAATGAAGAACTTCTCTCCTCCCAAAGGGGCGCTAACTCAAAAAAAGCAAGTAGGTGGAATCCTTAAAGGGTCAGAGTGAAGCCCTATGCAGGCGAACAAACTGCTTCAAATGCCACTGGAAAACTCAGCCTTGGGGCATAACAGGAATGAAAAACATATGGTAAGTCATAAAGATCTGGCAGAGCTGGAATTCCAATTAGTGTCTGTCCCGGCAATGTGCCAGGAGACAGGGGAAGGGTTGAAGGTCACCTGAGACTTAGGTTAAAAACAAGTATAAATCTCCCATGAGATTTATACTTGTTACAAGGAAGCCTGTGTCTTTGCTCCCACACAAATGCAGCAAAAGCCGCAGGTGCCTGAATAACAGGGAGCGTGTGTTTAAGAAGTCACGTGGCATGCGAAGTGAGAGGAATGAAGAGGTGGGGTGCTTAAGGCCATTTCAGAACACACACAGAGGAAACAGGAGAATGGGTGGTGCAGGTTTTTGTGAAAGAGCCAATTGTAGTTGAAAAAGTGGAAGAAATCCAGACATTCCATGGTTTTAGGCTGTAGGCCTACCACTCTTGCAAGCCTCCTGTTCAGGAGGGCCATCAGTGCCTCAGTTATACTCAGTGCAGACCCCAGGGTTCTTCCCACCCCCATGAGCCACCCATCAGCGTGAGCTGAGAAATCCACCGAGGGGAGCAGAGTCACTTATGGCCAAAAGAAATTGCTCTGGGGGTTGGTTGGTAAACGGGAGAGAGAAAGAAGAGAAGAAAACTGCACGTGGGGATTGAATGCTTCCAGCTGAAGCAGGTGAGGCGAAGAGATCTCTTAACACTAGGGAATGTATCAGAGTCACATAGCACCAAGGTAGGTCAGCTGTAGAAGTTATCTGAGTCACGGCACCAAAGTGTATTACTAGTGGTGAATCCAGATGGATCTGCAGCAACATCAGTTCTTGCCTCCTCAGAAGAAAGTATTAGACTGAGGGGCATAACGCAGGAGACACTTTAGAGGAGAAGTGAAAGTTTATTAAAAAGCTTTAGAGCGCCTTATGCATAGTGACCGGCTAGCACTTGGGAGGGGAGCACGCGCAGTGTGTTTACTGCAGTTGTACGCATACTCACTTGAGGTGTTCTTCCCTTACTGGTGGAATGCTTCTGGAAGGTTCAACTCCTCCATTTTGCCTCTTAGTTTGCATGCTGGGGCCCAGTCACTCAACTCCTGAGATCTTACTGGGAAGCTGCTGACCACCAGTTTCTGGTTTTTTTCTATCTATAGGGAGATTGCTTTCCATGGTGCTGGCTGTGACCAATTATTATTTTAGAGAGACAGTTAACCACTGCCTGACCATCCCCTAATGGTTGCCTGACATTCATGGTTGCGGAGAGCCCTCTCCTGCCCTGCTCATGTCTGACTAGTTACCTACACTAACAATATCAATATATATGTATATATAGATATATGCTATTCTTTAATATGACTGTTTCATGACTGTTTTTAGAAGAAAAGGGGATGGAAACCCAGAATGTCGCAATCTAGGATGAAATACTAGTGTCAAGGGATAAAATAAAAAGTGAGAAAAGTGAAAGGCAGCTGAAAGCTCTAACACAAGGATCCTGCACATTGTAGTTCTTTGTTTTCTTGATGGCTCTTCTCTTTCTTTCCTCAGGAGTCTGTAAATCATGTGGAAGCAGAAGCCATGATGGTAGCAATATTCTTGCTCTGCATGGTCTTCCTGTTTTGATACTGTATTCTTTGTGGCAGCTCGGGCTCAGAAGCAAATCATAATTAGGGAAGAGTCTGGCAGGGAAAAGGCCGGTTGTCAGCCTCCAATCTCAGTGAGAAACTAATGTGCTTTTCAGGAGCCAAACTGGAAATTGAGGCAGATGCAGTGGTGATTAGTTATCTAGAGATCTTGTAGGGATAAAAGTCTCACCCTGGACTTGTTGAATTCCACGACTATGACAGTGTTGAAGAAAAACTGAGTCAACGATTCTTGTAAAGGCGTGGTGTTAAGAATTTACTCAAGATCATCACAAGAGGTATAGAGACTAATGTAATGGGATTTTGCATTAAAGGAGAGAGACTGGGCTCAACCCTGAATATAGACAGCATGGGTAGACAGGAACATATAGCCAGGGAGCAGTGTGGGGTCAGTGGATGGAAAATGTCTAAAAGGAAAAAGGGGCAAGGGGGATCCTGTCTAAACGGATCTAATAGGATTCTTGTTGAAGCCAAGCCAGGGTGATCAGATATCACCTGGGGATGGCGGAGGATGAGGCGCCTAATCAGCTATTGATCAGTTATTGATGTCAAGAACTTCCTGACAAATTGACTCAGGAAAGTTATTTGTCAATATTGGATTTTACAGGGAGGTACACAGATGGGCCTAGGAAGTTTTCAGGAGCATATCAAGTTTGGCCAAGCAAAAACATCTTTGCAATTCCAGATGCCGCCAGCTTGTGAGCCTGGGCTTCCCAACAGACAGTCTGTCTTGTTCAGAACTTGCTTAGGACCTTGATTGTCAGCATGCACCCTGGGCTTTTGAATCAGACTGACCCCCTTGGTCACTGCCTCTCTCCGATTTTAGCCATGCCATGAACCCATTTTTTTGTTTCCAGAATTCCTTTTCTTCTTGCCCCTTGCTCATCTTTAGTGAATCTATGGGCTTAGAACCTTTGCCATTTTCTGCTGTTTCTGCTCCTTGAACTCCATATGATGTCTGAGTAAGATACCCTAGTTTAAGCTTGGCCCTGCCTAAAGATGAGATGGTGAAGAAGAACTCCAGTTCTTCTTCCTGTGAGATTGACCTGGGAAAGTCTGGCATCAACTACTGCAGTGCCTAAAGGACCACTTCATGCTGGCTTTGAAGGTCACTGAGGAAGTCAAAGATTGGCAATACACCCACACAGTGTAATGTTCTTCTTACAATGCCTGAAGTAACTGCTACGAGGATAGTTGCTATGGACTGAAGGTTTGTGTCCACCCAATGTTTATGTGTTGAAACCTAATCCCTGATGTGATGGCATTTGGAGATGAGGCCTTTGGAAGGCGATTAGGCCATGAGTGCAGAGCTCTCGTGAATAGGATTAGCATCCTTGTAACAGAGGACCCAGAGAGCTGTCTTGCCCTGTTTGCCATGTGGAGACACAGCGAAGAGATGGCATCTAAGAACAAGGAAATGGTGCTCAGGAGACACTGAATCTGCTGGTACCTTGATTTTAGGCTTACCAGTCTCCAGAACTGTCAGAAATAAATTTATGTTGTTTATAAGCCGTTCAGTTTATGGCACTTTTTTTTTAAATAGCAGCCCGGACAGACTAAGACAACAGTTGATGCTTTGCAGGGGCCTCAGCAAAGAACCATAAAAAGTACGACTTGAGCCATACTCAGAAGAAGAACAGGGCTACAATATTTTTTTTAGTATCTGAGTGATTTTCATGGAGCCTAAGTCATTTTAATAAGCCATACAAGTAGAGCACTAAACACAGGATTTTCAATCCTCCACTTAGAAAGTCATAATGCAGTCATATGCATTATGTAAAGGCTGTAAAGGCTCTGAGAAGTCCTTTAATAAATACTGTTTAATTCCACGTTTGCCAAACATAAAAGATGGTGGGAATTTCTCTTTTTCTCTCCCTCCCGACTTGTCATTCCCTACCGCACCTTCCTTCCCTTGCTCCTGCCCGGGGCCGGCGGGGGGGGCGGGCGGGGGGCGGCGCCGCCGCCGCGGGGGGCCGGGGGGGGGGG
>CAUYQU010052047.1:0-12316 GCA_963574635.1 Cheracebus regulus
TGGTTGAACTAATTTACACTCCCACCAACAGTGTAAAAGTGTTCCTGTTTCTCCACATCATTTCCAGCATCTGTTGTCTCCAGATTTTTTAATGATCGCCATTCTAACTGGCATGATGTCATTCTTTTCCTATGAAATCCCCCACCAATAATTGTTAACAGGGTATTTTATGGTCTTAATGCTCTTTTTTTCTCATTTATGTCATTTTTTTAAAACATTTTTAACTCTTCTTTCAGTCTCTTTTATCTTCATTGATATAAAAACAAATATCTTGTAATTATGAATTTAGGTTGTCATTATTAATTTCAATTATATTTTATGGTTTCTACAAGTTTAGTAAAAATTTATGTATATGTAAAGCACATAACCCTGAAATTTCTCATTAATTTCCTCTAATACAACTTTGGTTAGTAGCACTGAAATATGTATCTACATACAACATTTGATATCAACCATGCATATGATTTTCTGAAGGCAGCAAATATACCACAGAAGAAACACAGAACAGTGGAAGCACAGTGAATATGGACAGAGCTTGTCTTGGCATTCCCATTTAATAGCTGTATAAGACTAGGCATGGAACTTATTGTATCTAGGGAATAGCTCCTTATTTCTGAAACAGCAGTCTTAGATCATTCCAAAACCTCTTTCTAGAAACAAAATTCTATGTTCCTCATTCTATGCCTGAAGGTTACTTTCAATGACATTTCCTACTAGGACAGATTTCCCAAAGAGAGGCCATCGATGCTTCAGCTTGTAGAATACAAGTTCAGCGTATCAGTCAGAGTGAGGCCAGTGAAATGGAAACTGTTTTAAACTGTTCAGTAGAAGAAAATAAACACAAGGAGCAAGTTAAAAGGTTTGTGAAGAGCTGAAGGGTCAGTAATTGGATGCTGTTCCAAGCCCCTGTGGGAGAAGGACAATGGGAGGAGGTGATGTCACCAAAACACATGAGAAGGAATTGGAATTACCACGGATGGGGCCTTGCTAAGCCAGAGCTGGAATTATGATAGGAAAAGTCCCGTGCATGAGATGAAAATATGGTGAAAGGACTCCAGTGAAAATCAGCTTAAGGAGATAAAGCCATTGCCAGAGACAGTCTAAAAGTAGAGCCATGAGAGAAACTCTATGGCTCTGCCCTTCCTCTGCCCCATCGAATCCCTTCCAGTGACTCTCATTTTTCAAATGTAACTGGAAGCCAGTGGACAAAGAGGTCTAGCAATTGTAGGTTGCAGGGTTCAGTCCTTCAGATAAAGGACACATTTTAACTGCTTCCTGCAGTGAATACAGCGCATCTGTCACAAATTCCCACACTTCCATTTTCTACCAATTTCTTATCTAAATTCTAGCCTGGATGGCCATTTATCAGCCCCAACTGATTAATCAGCTATGGCAAGTATAAACCAAACATACCTCTCCTGAATATTCCTCTACAACTCAAGTCAGCCTAGTGACCTCCACATCAAATACTGGTAAGATGGATAAATCATCCACCAAGGGAGCCAGAAGAAAGAGATTTGCCCTGGAGCAAGTTATCAGAACAAAGCTCTTCAGACAGTGAGAAGAGGAGGAGTATGAACCTTCTGTGGCAGCCAGAGAATCCTGCCACTCTATTCTCACAGGCAAAAGCCAGTGTAACAAAAAGCAGCAAGGTTTGGTCTTTGTGGAGCCTCCCAGTTAAGGGAATTGAGTAGGCACTTCCAATTAGATTGTAATAGAACTCTGTTTTTAAAAAACCACAGTACATAAGCTGAATAACCAATAATTTTATCCCATAATATGGGGATACAGTCTTAACAGATTTTCCCAGCTCACACATCCCTTTTGACTCATTTTAATTTGGTAGCATGGTTCTCAACTAGCTAAAGTTAAAGGTTAAGCCCTAAACATAGCATTTATCAGCTTTAATGCATATAGATATCTCCTAAGATCTTGGTAACTTACAGATTCTAATTTGATAGATCTGGGATTGGCTCAAGTTTCCGCAACTCTATAGACCTTACAGGTGTTGTCAATCTTGTTACCTGCCCCGCCCTCCAAACATGCCTCAGTTAGTTTTCTTTTTTCTTTCTCTCTTTCTCTTTTTCTGAGATGGAGTGCCACTCTGTCTCCCATGCTGAAGTGCAGTGGTGTGATCTCTGGCCACTGCAACCTCTACCTCCTGGGTTCAAGTGATTCTCCTGCCTCAGCCTCCCAAATAGCTGGGACTACAGGTGCACACCACCATGCCTGGCTAATTTTTATATTTTTTAGTAGAGATGGGGTTTTATCATATTGGCCAGGCTGTTCTCAAACTCCTGACCTCAAGTGATTTTCCTGTCTCAGCCTCCCAAAGTGCTGGGATTACAGGAACGAGCCACCGCACCAGGCAGTGAGTTTTCCCTTATTGTTGCTGTTGTTCTAGGAGAGATTCCTGAGGATTGTACTCAGGGACCACCAAACTGTACAAACCAAAACCTAAACAAAAAACAAAAAAGCATGTATGTCTGAGTGGGTGTGGAATCTAGACCACTGTCTTCCATCGATTTATTCTGCCTGAGGTTCTCGAAGTGACAGGGAGGTTACATAATTCTGGTGAGTCTGGGCAATGCTGGTTTCCTAGGAGTAATAAATAAAGATGCTTCACTTCACTGTATGGTGGCTTCGTTTTAATAACTGGCTAGAGAATACCCTTCAGACAGAGCAAACAGGGCAGAAATAAACTGAGATGGGAATAACTGTTAATGGGTCACAGCTAAGTCATGAACCATACGGACTCTCCCAAATTACTGTCACTTGCTTAGTGCCTGTCAGGTCAGCCAGCTGGGGTTTCTTCTAGGACATTGCCAGTATATCCAACTCTGTTTTCTTTACTTCCATAGACATTATGATGATTATCTCATAAGAAGAACCTGAGAGATAAATGTCTTAAAATTGGTGATTCCTTCTTAACTATAACGGATTTTGACAACTCTATATCTTTGAAAATAAGATTACATTATTTCACAGGGTATGATGGCTGATAGATTTGTGTTGGTTTTGATCTGTGCTGTGTCTACATTTGGAGTCTAACAGTTACCTCCTTGTCTATTTTTCTAGATTGTCTAGATATTTCAAACTAAACTACAAAATTATTCTATAGGGAAATAAATAATAGGATTCCATTTCTATTTTATTCTCAGACTGAACCAAGTGATTAGTGAAGCCAACAGTATCAGTAAATCAGCAAAACTGATCAAACTCCTAGGGGAGAAACAAAAGAGCAAACAAGCAAATAAAAAACAGTGGTGAGCTGGAATTTGGTACAGTATTAAGAAGAGACTCTAAGGGTGTTAGGCTCCATTCCTCAAAATTCTTAATGGTTTTGAGGTCTTTTGTTGACAGTTAAAAAGCTTGCACAGACAATTGATTACTCTATGCCTCAACAGATTTATTTTATCTTTTCTGATTTGGATGGCGTCCTTTGAAAAGAGAAAGGGACTAGGAAATCAGCTTCAATTTACTCATCTATGAAATCAGATAATGTAACTCAATCTCAGGACAGATATACTAATTGAATAAAATTTTATATATATACATATATATATACACACATATATACACTTAGCATTTTGATCTGCATGTAACAGATCCTCAAGAATTTTCAATAATCAAGGAGTATTCCATTGGCTTCCAACTCTGCCTCTGCTTCATTTAATCCTAAAGACATTCTTACAAAGTAGATCTTGTTTACTCTTGAAAATACCTGTATATATAGCTTAGAGGGGTGAGGGAATCTGCCCAAGGTTACATACCTTGAAATTTACAGAATTAGGTTTAAGCCTTAATTCTCTGCTACCAAATCCATGGTATATTCATTTTATTATCCTGTGTTATATTCACATACTGTTAAGAGGTGAATGATGTTTGGATGTCAGAGAAATGTAAAAATACTCCCTTCCAGGGTCCTGGAGTAGGTTGGTATGTGGGTTCTGAATGAACTTCTCTCTGTTTTGATGGCTAGAGGTGGTCTGAACCTGTTGAAAGCTCTTACAAATAAATTATCTTGGTTCATTTCTGAAACAGCAACAATCAATCTCATTAGCATTTTGTTATCTGTTTGTAGACAAATCGTGTTACCTGTTTCCCATTTGGATTCTAGTTACTTATTCTGCTTAGAAGTCAGCGGAGTGCCGGTTTTGTCATGTCTTCCACAGGCTTTCCTACTGTTCATCCTCACTGAATCTTAACTCCTTTATGTAAAGATTAGTGTTGTTTGTTTCCTTTACTACTTTACTCTCTCTACTCTCAGTGCCATGCAGGATTACCTTTAGAGCTGCTTTAACTCCATTTTATTTATCGTTTGAGATGTGTCTTTAATTGCTGAAGGGACTGCCTGCTATTTCTTCTCAAATTATACTAAAATTGCTGACTGAATTTCTGTACAACTACCTGGAGGCAAATTTGGTGGAAAATATTTTGTTACTTCCCGAGCCCCTTAATGAAACACACTATGTTTGTTTCAAACTACCAGAGCTGGCTTTGGTCCTAAATAAAGTTTCTGAAATTCTTTTCTAGCCAAACATTTAATTGTTTGTATTTTTAAAACTGCCAGCTTGAACTGCTAGGTCCTTCCAACTGTGCTTGTGAAATATTTGTTCTCATTTAGAAGCAAATCACTCACTCCCTTTGTCAGAGAACTATTGTTGATAAAATCAGGGCTCCTGTATCTGCTGAGGTACTTCCTCTCCTGTGTGTGGGATTTTTAATGGGATGGGTGAGGTACACATCCCTGCCTGGTTGGATACCACATTGCTTATTGCTTTCTGGTTGGCACAGGAAATCACTCCATCTGCACTTGCTCTTCCATTTTAGCCTGAAAGATCCAATACTACCTCTAGGCTCTGCCACATGCCTGTGGGTTGGATTTGGAATCTAAATGTCCTCTACACCTTCAGTTTTGTGAAAATCTTGCAAGGGAAGATATTCAAGTGAAGCCAGTGTGAGATATACCTGACACTCCTTTGCATGAACAAACTTTATGAGAAAGTACCGGGAACTCGCCTTCTGCATTTCCCTCCTCTTCTAGTTTCCCCTTCAGTTGGGTCCTTGTAGTGGTAAATTTCCTGCTCACTGACATACTGTATTCTACTGTAGATAGAGTGCATTCTGGGAGTTGGGTAATATTTGTAGTTGCTGAATGTTGGGGATGTGTTACAACTGGTGGCAGAGTGTATGCTTGGCTACATCTGCTGATGTTACCCATTAGGGCCAATGCCATTTCCCACAGCTGTGGGCTCTAAAACTCTCCCACCTGCAGGCTCAAAATTATCTAATCCTTAAACTAGTGAGAGCCTGGGCTGATGGCATATTTGCAGCTCTTCTTTTTTTCTGGGTGGGTGTCCTTCCCAGCCCCCTGGCTAGACTTCCACTTGGGACTCTGACATAAAATTATCATTCTAGTCATGCTCTGGTCTGGGGCATGGGCCTCAGCCTGACCCTGACTCTTTTAAGAGATCCTAAATCCCTGAACTGGTTCTTGGACCCCACTGTCCTCTGCTTTGGATAACCCTCTTAGAACCACCCATGGATACAGCCAGCAATGGCCTAAACTTCTGCTTGCACCTTAAACATCTGTCAATTAGAGCTGTGCCCTGCCATGCTTCCTCAAGGCAGATCTCCTGAACCCGAATTCTGGCTCAGATTGAAATCAAGAGCACCACATACCTTGGGCCTGATATTTTATACTCTTAGCTCCTTTCTGGAATGCATCAGTCATTTGCTTCTGTCTGTTTTTCCCTATCCCTTCTAAAAACTGCTCTTGTTTCATAAGCTCTTGCAACCTGGGACTTCTAACATGCCACCATTTAGAAAAGTTTTTCATGTATGCAAAGTCACTCAGTGTCATGTATAATTTAGAGTGAACTAAAAGCATAACACACAATAAGTTAAAAGAAAAATAATTTTAGAATTCTCGTATCTTAATTTGTTTCTATTTGATCTTTCTGACCACCTCCCCAAATTACATATGAGATTTGTTTGTTGTTTTAAAAAATATCACTCAAGAATCTAATAGGTGGCAGATGCTTCTATGTTTTCTTTTTTATTTCAACCAAATAGCTACATTTTAAATGTTCTTTCCTTCCAGGAAACCCAGGAAGTTCTGTGTTACAAACCCATTTAACTCTTCAGAGCCAAATTCCTTAATTTTAAAGTTAAGGAGAATAACACTAAGAGAAATTAATACACCGCACAAACTAGCTGATTGCATTATCTAGGTTTCCTGACTCCAAAATCAATATTTCCTTCTTCAATTAATTGCATTGCCTTTTAACTCAACCAGGTAAAGCAATGAAGCAGATTATACTAATATCTGTGCAGTAGAAAACTGTCCTTTGTTTTTCTCTCCCTTGGCATGTCCCTACTATTTTTCCTGCTACTTGTTTCTACCTTTCTTCCTGTTCCTGGGGACCAGGCCTTTCCTATGTTGCAGGACTGGCAGCCTCAGGGAAAATTTGAGTTGCTTAGACCTGAACAGAGTCACTGCTATGTTTTAAAGAGAAAATCCTGACAGAATAAGCTTTTTCCCATCAAGCTAGTCTTCTTGTCCCTGTATTTCTTGCACTGTGAAATTGTCATTGTTTAAGCATCAGAAATCTCATCCTAATTCACACAAATTAGTTTAAACCAATATCCTAAGGGTCTGAAAGATTCAGTGAAGCATAGAACATTTGAGCTGGAAGGCATCCTCAGTGCAGGTCTAAAGGAATTTAAGGAGTGGTTCTCTTGAAATTTGGGCATCATGCCTAAAAACAACTGGATATATTTTGTGTCTGCTTTCAGTCCCCCTTTGGTTTCCTTTTATATGTTGGCGCAGGTATAAACCTGTGCCCTCTTAATCCATTTTTGTGAAAAAGCAGTAGTAGAATAAGGTGTGAATAGCCTGAAAAGCAAATCACGGCTCTGTTGCGTGTGCATAAAGCCAATGCATATTTCCAGATGGAATGCCTTCGAAAACTCTGTACTAAGCAAGATTGATCTCTGTGACAGTGGTCTTTGTAGTCTGCTAAATAAAAAAAGCACCTTCTGTAATTAGACAGAAATGCATGGTGGGACCTACCTTGGAAAGCCTTAATATTACTTCCTCTGCTTGCTTCACTCTCTTCAATACAACTCAGTGCAGTTATGTAAAACTCTGACTTTTGTGAATTTAAAGCCTAATGAGCAACCAATGAACAGTACGACTAAAAGAGTTTTGCTACAGAACTGATACTAAAAGAATTTAGAGACACTTTTATATATAAAATACTTCTATATATACTCACATTCACATTTGTTTGCACATCTGTGACTCCATTGTCACAGTTCCATAACGTCACTGCATTATGAAGCAAATATTTGAACAAGATGTTAAGGGACTAAATCATTTAGGCATGTTTATTTTCAAATAATTTTTCATGACCCAACTCCATTGAGCTATGCAGGATTCATAAATTGCTTTGGCATTTAGAGAGGAGACATAGTGCCCAGAAATAGTGTGATCATATTAGGTAAGCCCAGAATATAAAATATATTCATATTGCATTAAGTAAGCAAAGGTTACTGGGGAGAGAAGAATGTACTTTCAAATCTCTTGCTGCATGATGAAGAGAGTTGCTTTGGACCACATAGCTGACTAAAGGCCACATTTATAACTGACATTAATTTTTGGAACATGAATAAATTTTACTTTTCTATGGAACCTGAAGATACGAAATGAGAAAAAGGAAGGACTAAAAATGTTTATTCACTTAATATTTATCTATTGAACATCAACTATTTGCTAGGCTGTTTTTATAGGAACTGGTGAGTACATCAGAGAGCAAAATTGTCAAAAATTCCTTCTTCCATGAAGTTTACATTCTAACAGAGGTAAATCAGCAGTAATATATGAAATTAAATAAATCAATAATAAAAGAAAATAAGAACTATGGAAAAAACTAGGGCAAGATAAGGTGGATCTAGGGGTTTGTACATATTTAAATGAAATATTCTGGTACCTTTCTGAGAAGGCAACTTTTAAGCAAAATATTGTTGGAGAAGGGATGAGCTATGATAGTATCTTGGGGAAGAAAGAATCAGGATGAATAAAGAACAAATACAAAAACCCTGAGGTGACAGTGTGCCGTGTTAGTTCCAGAAAAATTAGAGGTTATCTAGAGGGGGTGAGCAAGAGGATAAGATCTGAGAGAGAACGTGTTGCTTGAGGGAGACAGGAGCAACGTAATCTGACTTTCACTGGGATACTTCTGGCTCTGTGTGTAATGGGGAAGGACAGAGACAAAGAGATTAGTGAGTAGCTTAGGCATGGATGTCAGGTCAATCTGAATTCAACAAGAATATACTTGTAGTATAGTATAGCCAAAGTCATTGCAATAGAGATGTAAATGAGCAACAATTTGCTTGATTTACAGTAATGTTGGATCAATAATAATGGAACAGGGTGTTCAGGAGATGTAGCTTATTCACTTTTCTATAGTATAGAGCAGTGTGAAAAGAATTACTCTTATTGTCAGAGACCAGATAGTTTTTAGCGCAGTGTGACTGAACTATGCCACATAGTCTCCTGGCTAAATGTTCTAAACTCCAGTCCGCTGAGATGAATAAAAGCATGACTTTAGCAACCCTAATTTTAAGAGTGGCAAAAATTAATTTAACCATAAATAGATACTAATATCCCAGCATGAAATTATATATTGGAATGTTGAGGGGTATGGCTTGAGAGAACAGGACTTGGATGCAAAGTTTTAGTGGGTCAGAGGGAGGGAATTGTTTTGTGAGGCTCACTGTGAGCACTCTCAGCAATCAAGCAAAGAAGAAAGCTTTTGGTGTTTGGAAGCAGACAAGGCCACTGAGAGGGAGTATAGGGAGTCAGCTAAAAGAAACTCTACCTAGTTCCTCCTTCTGTTTTCAGGCTTCCCAGACCCCAAGTGCTAGAAAAAGCTGGCCCCATATGTTTAGATGGAGTCTAATTTAACAACCTTCGCTGGAATTCTTTATACCCAGTGTGTTCTCTTTATACAGGGGAAATCTGTAGCTGATGTGTTTGATTTCATTAGGTGCAGTCTGTAATGCAGTGATTAAAACACTTTAGTGGAAAATTACTTTAGCTCTTTATTTAGATAGAAACCTTTTGGTTAAAGTAACACTGGTCTAGTTTTGATAGCTGGGATGAAGAAAATACAGAAAAGAGTGGAAAGAGAAGAGAGTTTTGATGAATGGGTCTAAAATTCAGAAGAATTAGGGCAGAGGAAATGTCATGAAGTGAGGCTGGAAGAGCTAGGGAAATTTGACCCCACAGAGCAGGGTGACCTGAGGCTTACATCCTCACCATGTCCATGTTCCTCCAGTTTCCATACTTACTGCCACTATGGAAAGTATTCTTACTAGGTTTTTTAGTTAAAATAACTTTGAACCAGTTCTTCTAAAGAGGCTGTTTTAGACAGAAAAACATTTGTCTTCCCGACATTTTCATATATATATGTGCATATATATACACATACATATATATTATATATATATATACACACACACACATATATATATTATATATATATACACACGCACATATATATACTGTAGAAAAACTTTCTAAAACAAAAAAGTGTCCTTTTTAAAAAGGTGAGCACTTTTTGTCTAATTTGAAGTTTATTTTTAAATATCTTTGTTATGCATAAAAGAAGGTAAAAGGAACCAGAAAATAACAGAGATGTAAAGAAAGTTATAAAAATAAAGAGGTTTCTTTTCTTGTAAGAAGGCTTAAAGAAAAATAATTTTATATGAGAAAGAATCTAGTATAGTAAATTTAGTCCTTGAATAAAATGACTGGTTCAAGAAAGAGAGATGTTCAGGACAAACCAGAAAGTTCAAGCAGGTTATGAATGGTCTGTGTCAGTCACAATAGGAAGATTAAAATAAAAAGTTGTCTACAATTAAATTTAATGATGAAGTTGTCTATAATTAAAGGGAAATCATAATGGTCTTTCTAGAGATTGGGCTTGATGTAAAAAAAAAACACTTATACACAAAATAATTGGTTAGAACAATGAAATTCTCTTAAGGGAGTGTTTTACTTCTTCTTTTTTTTTTTTTTTGAGATGGAGTCTCACTCTGTTGCCCAGCCCAAGGTGCAGTGGTGCAATCTCAGCTCTCTGTAACCTCCATTTCCCTGGATTCCAGTGAGTCTCCTGCCTCAGCCTCCTGAGTAGCTGGGATTACAGATGCCTGCCATCGCCTCTATCTTTTAGTAGAGATGGGGTTTCACCATCTTGGCCAGGCTGGCCTTGAACTCCTGACTTGTGATCCACCAACCTTGGCCTTGGGATTACAGGCATGACCTACCATGCCTGGCCATACTTTTGCTTTTTTGCCTCAAGTTCTGTTTGTTGTGAGATAAAATTTGGGTGGGGACACAGCCAAACCATATCACAAGGATTTCAAAAAAAAGGCAAAAAAACCTTCATTCTTGGATTCGACTGGAAGAATATTGTTCAAATGGCAATATTACCCAAAGTAACCTACAGATTCAATGCAATTCTTATTAAAATACCAATGACATTCTTCTAAAAAAAATTCTAAAATTCTTTATGGAACTAGAAAAGACCCTGAATGGCCAAAGCAATTCTGAGGGGAAACAAAATAAAGCTGGAGGTGCCAAACTACCAGAACTCAAAATATACTACAAACTGTAGTAACAGAAACAGCATGGCATTGACATAAAAACAGACAAATAGACGAGTGAAACAGAATAGAGAATCCAGAAATTAATCCACATATCCACAGCCAACTGATTTTTGACAAAACTGATGAGAATACTCATTGGGAAAAGAATAGTCTCTTCAACAAATGATACTGGGGAACCCAGATATCCATATGCAGAAAAATGAAACTAGACCCCCACCTCTCACCTTAAAAATCAACTCAAAATGAGGAAGAAGCCCTAGTCAAAGCAATAATGGTTGATAATTTTCCGAAATTGGTGTAAGACATCAAGTCTCAAACCTGGTAATCTAAATGATTCCTAAGTATGATAAATAAAAAGAAATCCACAACTAAATATATCCCAGTTTAAAAAAAGATGAAGAGAATCAAAGTCAAGCTAAGAAATCAACAAAGCAGCCAGAAAGAAAAGATACATCATCTAAGGAGGAACACCATCATACTGGTTGCACATTTTTTCATGAGCAACAGTGAAATCTAGACACCAAGGAAGTACTATATTTAGTATTGTTTGGGAGAAAACAATTGTCAAATACAATTCCATTACCAACAGTATTGCTCAATTAGTGGGTTAAATAACAACAATTTCAGATAATCCCCACTTCAAACCTGGTTCAATTTAACTATGAAAATACTCTTTCTAAATGAACTTTCAAAGAATATAGTTCAGGCCAGGCACAATGGCTCATGCCTGTAGTCCCAGTACTATGGGGAGAGGAGGTAGGAAGACTGCTTGAGTCCAGGAGTTCGAGACCAGCCTGGGCAACATAGTGAGACCTTGTCTCTATAAACATGCCTAAAAAATTAGCCAGGCATGGTGGCATATGCCTGTAGTCCCAGCTACTCTGGAGGCTGAGGTGGGGAGGATCACTTGAGCCCGGGAGGATGAGGCTGCAGTGAGCCATGAGCATGCTGCTACTGCACTCCAGTCTGGGCAACAGAGCAAGACCCTGTCTCACAAAAACAAAAAACAAGGAATATACTTCAGGCAGGAAAAAAAAATGATCTCATTGGAAGGTCTGGGGTACCAAAAAAAGATGGTGAGCAAAAATATTACAGGAAAATATTTTTTAAATGATGATATAAAATAATACTTAAAATGATGAATTTGATACTACATAATCTCACTCATATATGGAATTTTAAAAAGTTCATCTCATAGAGTAGAATAGTGGGCAAGGTGTGGTGGCTCATGCCTGTAATCCCAACACTTTGGGAGACTAAGGTGGATGGATCACCTAAGGTTGAGAGTTCGAGACCAGCTGGGCTAATATGGTGAAACCCCATCTCTGCATAAAATACAAAATTAGCGGGGCGTGGTGGTGGGCCCCTGTAATACCAGCTACTTGGGAGGTTGAGGTAGGAGAATCACTTGAATCTGGTAGGTGGAGGTTGCAGTGAGCCAGGATGGCACCACTGCATTCCTGCCTGGGCAACAGTGTGAGATTCCATCTCCAGAAAAAAAAAAAAAAAAAAAAAAAAAAAAAAAAAAAAAAAAAAATTGTTAACCACAAGCGGGGGACAGTAGGGGGAGATGGGAAAATGTCAAGGGGTTGATTAATTTAAAAAATTAAAATTAAAAATTAAAAATTTAAAAAAA